>JAFIRS010003816.1:0-113267 GCA_018342105.1 Gonioctena quinquepunctata | reverse complement strand
AAACTACTTCTGGAGCACAAGCCGAATTATAAAAAAAGAAATTTCATGAATTTGATGTCGAGTGATCCCACACAAAAAAACTCAACCTTCGAAAAGGTGTGGTCTTCTGCAAGGACTTTCTGAATGCATCTATTGGGCCTTTGGAAGGACTCAAAGACAAAGGGTAATTGCCGTGGGAAAGAATCAAATCGAAAAATGAAGAAATTGAGCACCCGATCATATCCTAACTTTCAATAAACCAAATTCCAAAAGAAATCAAAGCCGTTTTTTCCTCAAAGTACGCCAATTCTATCCCAGGCCAATGCGTTGTTATAACTGCCAAAGTTTGGCCATACAGCACAAAGATGCAAAAGAAACTAAAATATGTATAGGGAAAAGCTACACACGAAAACGAATGTAGAAACCAATAATTGTGTAACTGTAAAGGGCGTCCTGGAACTCGAATGTTTTCCCCGGGAAATGAAGATAGAAAAAACAACTCAAAAGTAATGATTGACGAGCGTATTCCTTACTTCGAAGCAAAGAAGAAAGTGAATCAACAACGCCAAAACTAGGTTTTTTCTTATGCTGGGGCTACACAACCCCAGTTGATGACAAAGTAAATGAAATGATCCAAAGGAATCCCACAACTAATGAACATAGTGAGGATACCCTCGAAAAATAGGTTCGAACCGACATTCGACCTTAACCTCCCTCAAAAATGGGACCCCCCTGAACCCAAAAGGAAACGGCATGAAGGGCACGCAACCCAACCCGAAGATGACCCCTGAAGCCAGTGACATTTCTACTGGCACTCAGTCATCAAGGGCAAGCAAAAGGAGGGTCGACCTCCTGGTTGACCCGAAAAAAAGGATTAGCACTAACGACCTGTGATATTTGTGATTCTCTAAATTACTCATATACTAATACTCTGTGATATTTTAC
This sequence comes from Gonioctena quinquepunctata, assembly GCA_018342105.1. Classification (NCBI taxonomy): domain Eukaryota; kingdom Metazoa; phylum Arthropoda; class Insecta; order Coleoptera; family Chrysomelidae; genus Gonioctena; species Gonioctena quinquepunctata. Next base: position 112,343 of record JAFIRS010003816.1, on the reverse strand, counting down.
TTCTTTTTTACCTTTATTCTTGTCCCATTCAATTATCCATATTTACAAATGGATTCAATGAATAACAATTTATTGGAACTGTAACGGGTTTTAAACATCACTATCCAGAAATCAAAGAAGTGATTACAAAAAAAAATCCATTCTGTATGCCTTCAAGAAACCCCTTCAAATCAAAGAAAATTTTCAATTCCGGGGTTCAAAAGGCTATAGAAAGGACGCCGTTCCCGATCAAAGAGCAAGAGGAGGCGTAAATTTTCATCAGGGAAAATATCCGGAGCAATCCCCCTACAATCACCATTAGAAGTTGTAGCTATAGAGATAAGTTACCCGTTTAAAATGTCAATATGTGATATTTACCTACCTGATTCTAACTGGACCGTGGAAGACCTACGAAATATCATAAACCAACTCCCCCAACCTTTTCTGATTATGGGTGACTTTAATGCACACAACCCTATATGGGGTTCGGAAAGGTTAGACGCCTCGGGAAGAAAAGTAGAAAAGTTTTTAGAGGAAACCAAACCTAACATTATTGAACACTGGGGAAGGAACCTACTTGAACCTGAGATCGAATAAGTTATCAGCACTCGACTTAGCCTTCTGTTCACCCAACATAGCTCCCTCACTCCAATGGATATGTTTGGGGGATCACCTCACTGATCACTTTCCCATTAAACTAGAATGCGCAAGTCAGAACACCTCAAGTGGCAAGACCGTCTAGCATATAGTGAAAGATAAGTGCCATGTGAAGTGGAATGAATAGAAAAAACTCCTACTGAGAAGGAATCTTTTATTTAGAAACCTGTCGAGGTGGGAGATTTTCGGAGTGTTTCTTTCTGTCACTAGGTACCGCCAGTTAAAGTTTATCTTTTCCGGCGTACCTATAGGTGTTACAAGATCGATGATGGTTTGTTTACGTTGTGTCTCACTTCAGCCAGAGTTCTTTGGACTTTTGGCTGGTTGACTACTCCGTACTGATGAGGGCCAAGAAGCCTGAAACCGGTATGCGGATTGTTAGGTGAACACGACATAAATTAAACATAATCGAGCTTATCAGAAAGAAACATTTGCATTCAATGTCCATTGATATTATATGGAAGTATGCATGGATTTTCAGGTGAATATCATTCAATGTTCTTCGTGGTATTTGCCAGGAAAGTAGTTGTTTTTCACCTGAGATCTACCATTTTCTGGTTCAATTTTATATTGAATCCTTTATGTGAAGAAAACCGTTTAATTCGATTTTTCTATTCATTCCACTTCACATGGCACTTATCTTTCACTATATGCTAGACGGGCTTGCCACTCCTACTGAGAAGGAATCTTTTATTTAGAAACCTGTCGAGGTGGGAGATTTTCGGAGTGTTTCTTTCTGTCACTAGGTACCGCCAGTTAAAGTTTATCTTTTCCGGCGTACCTATAGGTGTTACAAGATCGATGATGGTTTGTTTACGTTGTGTCTCACTTCAGCCAGAGTTCTTTGGACTTTTGGCTGGTTGACTACTCCGTACTGATGAGGGCCAAGAAGCCTGAAACCGGTATGCGGATTGTTAGGTGAACACGACATAAATTAAACATAATCGAGCTTATCAGAAAAAACATTTGCATTCAATGTCCATTGATATTATATGGAAGTATGCATGGATTTTCAGGTGAATATCATTCAATGTTCTGCGTGGTATTTGCCAGGAAAGTAGTTGTTTTTCACCTGAGATCTACCATTTTCTGGTTCAATTTTATATTGAATCCTTTATGTGAAGAAAACCGTTTAATTCGATTTTTCTATTCATTCCACTTCACATGGCACTTATCTTTCACTATATGCTAGACGGGCTTGCCACTCCTACTGAGAAGGAATCTTTTATTTAGAAACCTGTCGAGGTGGGAGATTTTCGGAGTGTTTCTTTCTGTCACTAGGTACCGCCAGTTAAAGTTTATCTTTTCCGGCGTACCTATAGGTGTTACAAGATCGATGATGGTTTGTTTACGTTGTGTCTCACTTCAGCCAGAGTTCTTTGGACTTTTGGCTGGTTGACTACTCCGTACTGATGAGGGCCAGAAGCCTGAAACCGGTATGCGGATTGTTAGGTGAACACGACATAAATTAAACATAATCGAGCTTATCAGAAAGAAACATTTGCATTCAATGTCCATTGATATTATATGGAAGTATGCATGGATTTTCAGGTGAATATCATTCAATGTTCTGCGTGGTATTTGCCAGGAAAGTAGTTGTTTTTCACCTGAGATCTACCATTTTCTGGTTCAATTTTATATTGAATCCTTTATGTGAAGAAAACCGTTTAATTCGATTGGAGTTTTGTCAGTGGTTTCGTCAACAAATTGTAAACAATCGCAATTTTAGGAAATTTTATTCACAGATGAGGCAAGTTTTTCACGGGATGCCATCAAATTCAAATTTTCTCAACAATCATTCTTGGGACTACGAGAATCCTCATGTCATTGTAGAAAGTGGATTTCAGCAGGAGTTTTCGGTCAACGTCTGGGCGGGAATTTGTGGCGAATCATCTAATTTTCTTCCTCCTCGACTCAATGGTGTGACGTACAGACAATTTCTAGAAGGAATATTGCCAAAATTGTTACAGGATGTACCTTTGCTAGTAAGGCGAAATATGTGGTTTATGCACGACGGGGCACCTGCTCATTTCAGTGTAACCGCTCGTTAATATCTCAATGATACTTTTGCTCACCAGTGGATAGGTCGTGGGGGACCTCAACTGTGGCCACCACGATCTCCAGACTTGAACCCTCTGGATTATTTCTTTTGAGGATATCTGAAATCGCTTGTTTATGCGACACCAGTTGTCGATGACAATGACTTGAGGAATAGAATTATGAATAATTCTAATGTCATACGCAACACCCCAGGACTTTTTGAACGTGTGCGGCAGTCAATGAGAAGGAGACTAGATGCTTGTATTGCAAGTGGAGGTTCCCATTTTGAGCATCTGCTTTAATTATTTTTCATTATTACCTATGCTGTTTTCCCAATAACTTAGACATAAACTAGCAGTTTGAATACTTCTTCCATCTACTTGCCAAACCAAACAGATTTTCATTTCACAGTTTGTCAAATGGCGACGAATAGCAAAACACATTTTTACACTCAAATGATCGCAACCCCCCATCTCTACGCCACTGTTCAGCCATTAATTTCAAATATTATCAAACTCAGCGAAAACATTAGCGTACAATATTTATTATCGCAAATATCAATCTGGTTACCCTCTGCGACACCACTGGAAACAAAATTCAAAATCTAATTTCATGACAAGAAGCATCGTATTACAAATAAAACACACACGAAGTTTAATCAAAATCGGCGAAAAGAATTTTGAGTAATTCATGAAAAACCGATTTTTCATTAAACTTTGGACACCCCGTTACTCGGAAACGGAGCAAGTTAGGATACACGTTTATATGAACTTTTTTTCATGAAATATGACAAGGAATCACCCCCTGAAATTAATGACATCATTTAAGTTACACCCTGTATATAGTTACATCTGTGGCTATTTGGCAAAACAATGTGGAAAATCAGTTAAAAAATACTTTTATTACAGAAATTGATCACTAAAAACAATAATACCGTTGAAAAAAAAACGATTTCCGCTATCAATTTTTCGTTAAAAATGACTTTAAAAATTGGTATTGTAACGAACCTAGGCCGGACCTGTCGCCTCACGTGTTGCCATCGACAGCGATGAGATCATCCCCGGAGATATTCGAGAACCATCCAGTGCGCTCTTCCGCGGAAAACAACGGTCAATATTGGAAACAATTGGAACATGCCGTCGCCAACCGTCCGAATTCGAAACATCGAGAATGCTGTATCGGAGATAAATAGGAAAACCTCAAGTGGAGTAGGACAGTCTGAACGAGCCCATACCATCGAGCTATACAGTGGCGTAGTAATATAAATTAAGTTGTAGATTAAGTGTTAAATAAATTAGTTAAACCAAGTTAAGTTTATTTACGTTACAATTGGTGTCGGAAGTGAGATTTTGAAAATAAACAAGTGATCGTGGAGTGGATAGTCAGAAAAATAAATTGATAGACCTTTTTGTACGCCCAAAATAGACAGTGGCCCGGTTTTCGCGAAGTGGACAATTGTGCGTGGGAATATAAACTGATACGCTGTTCGCGTGAAACAGAAAATAGACAGTGGCCGGGTTTTTTCGCGAAGTGGACAATTGTGCGTGGGAATATAAACTGATACACTCTTCGCGTGAAACAGACAATAGACTGGTGGCCCGTGGAAAAGAATTCGCGAAGTGAATTTTTAACAAACTGATAACTTTTCGTGTAAAACAGACTGATACCTCGTCAAAGACAAAATGTGTTCAAGAAAAGTGCGCCTTGCGGATTTGAAGGTAGCGGAATTGAAACAGGAATTGGAGGAAAGGGAACTGGAAACAACAGGTAAAAAGCAAGTACTCCAGGAAAGACTTGCAGAAGGACTTATACAAGAAGGTGAGGACCCCGAAACATTTTTATTCGAAGTTCCCGGAGGTGATTTAAGTTTGGTAATGAATAAACTGGAAGAAAATTCAAGAAGTCTGGAAGAAAATGCTAGAAATCTGGAAGAGAAGCTTCAAGAAAATTCAAGAAGTCTGGAAGAAAATGCTAGAAATCTGGAAGAGAAGCTTCAAGAAAATTCTAGAAATCTGGAAGAGAAGCTTCTAGAAAATTCAAGAAGCCTGGAAGAAAATGCTAGAAATCTGGAAGAGAAGCTTGAAGAAAATTCTAGAAATCTGGAAGAGAAGCTTCTAGAAAATTCAAGAAGCCTGGAAGAGAAGTTCCTGGAAAACACAGAAGGCCTAAAAAAGAATTTGTGTGGTGTGGCTAATTTTCTAGAAGAAAGGATGGGAACCGTTGAGACAGAGATAGATAAAATTAGGTAGCAAATGAACACGGAGGTAGATAAAATCAAAGATGGGGTCGAGGCAGAAATGGACAAAATAAAGGAAACAATCAGTAGCTGGAAAAACGAATTACTAGTGCGCCCTCCACAAGAGCTGGTTAACTAAAATTCAATGCTGGACTTGAGTTTGAACTTGGATAACGTTCAAGAGGGAATGAGAGATGTCAAGATCAATTCAGAAATAGGGAAGCTTTCCATGAAGCCGCCTCAATTCGACGGAAAAACTCCATGGGAAAATTACCGCCGACAGTTTGAAGCAGCGGCCAAAGCAAATGGATGGAATGCAGGGGAAAGAGCTGTAGCACTAACACTTGCATTACGTGGAGAAGCGACAAATATTCTACAAACTCTTACCGCCCAAGAACAGGAGGACTATGATCAGCTGATTAAACATCTAGAATTACGATATGGCCAGGCCCATTTGGAACACGTATACCACTCCCAACTGAAAAATCGCTGCCAGAAATCGGGCGAATCCTTACAAGAATTCGAAGCTGACATTGCACGCTTGGTTCGTCTCGCATATCCAGCCACACCGGAAAATGTAATGGAGCGATTAGCGGTTCAGGCATTCTTGGATGGACTCCGTGACCAAGAAACCAGACAAGCGTTGATATTAGCTCGTCAACACATCTCGTAGACGCACTGGCACGAGCTTTGGAATTTGAGGCAGCAAAACAATGCTGCAAAAGCCAAAGTAAAGTTCAAACGATTGAGGAAGACTCACAGGAGCCTGCTAACTTGGAAGCTGCCATAGAAAAGTGATGAAGGAAGTGTTGCCTGAGAAAAGACATATAAGATGCCGGAATTGTCGCAAAATTGGACATGTGCGTAGCAAATGTCCAACATTCATCGACTCCGATGCAGGAAAACTAAGAAAGGTCGATGAGAAGGGGCAATCGTCGGCATGTGTCGCAAGCCCGGTTAACAACGCATATGTCGCTATGCTTCAACGACAGAACAAGGGTGTCTTCGTAGACGGTCTCATCAATAACGAGCCTTGCACTATGCTGCTAGATACAGGTGCGACTAGGACAATTCTCGGGCCTTCCTTTGCCAGAACACCGGAACGGATTGAACCGACAACTTGGAAGCTACGCACAGCAACAGGGGGCCAGCTACTGTATATGGCGAGCTACCGATTGAAATAATTTTGGGCAACACTAAGAGTGAAACATCAGGCACTTGTAGCGGACATCGAAGACGATGCAATCATCGGAATGGACATCATGAATTCCAGAGGTTTGTGATTTCAAAGACGGCGTCCTACGTGTCAACGGAAAGAGCTGGTACTTCATGGGAGAAGTGAAGAGTTGATCCGTGTGCTGTTGGCTGAAGCTGTAAGCGAATACCTGAGCGGGCTGCAACCATTCTGGTGGCTCGCCTGGAAGCGAGTGGGAGCAGTGGAGACGTGGTGATGTTCGAGCCCAAACTTGATGATGAGAAAATTGGACGAGGGATTGCACTAGGGAAGACCTTGTTGCGTGCTGACAAATTTGTGCCGGTAAGGGTCATGAATGTCAATTATTTCCCAGTGACCTTGAAGAAAGGAACAATTTTGGGGCACTGCTCGTCAGTTTCATCCGTGATCCGGGGCGTACGAGGTACGATTAGCCAACCAACAACTTGCCCACAGAACTAGAGAAATTAGTTGCCATCTCTTCCAAAGACATAAACCAGCTCAACAGCCCAAACTAAGAGATTTAAGTCAAAAAGTACCAAGACATCTTCGATACCGGACAAGGAAAAGGGGCTCGCACTAATGTGGTCCAGCACAAGATTGATACTGGGGGTGCACGACCGATCCGGCAATCAGCAAGAAGACTTCCTCGTGCCAAGAAGGCAGAGGCTGACAAAATAGTCAGCGAGATGGGAAAAGAAGGAGTTATCGAACCATCTGACAGTCCCTGGTCCTTCCAGTCGTACTGGTGAAGAAAAAGGATGGATCGACACGCTTTTGTGTAGACTATCGCCAACTTAATAATGTCACGAAGAAGGACAGTTACCCTCTCCCGAGAATAGATGACACCCTAGACACGTTGGCTGGTTCCACGATTTTCTCGACCCTTGATCTGAAGAGTGGATACTGGCAAGTAGAACTCGCTCAGGAAGATCGAGAAAAGACTGCTTTTACCATCGGCTCAGGATTGTGGCAGTTCACCGTTATGCCATTCGGGCTCTGTAATGCTCCCGCCACATTCGAAAGATTGATGGAAACAGTACTGAAGGGACTCTCATGGAACACGTGTCTAGTGTATCTCGACGACATAATTGTGGTCGGCAGATCGTTTGAGGACCACGTGAAAAACTTGGAGGAAGTATTCCTGCGACTGAGGAACTCCGGATTGAAGCTGAGCCCTAAGAAATGCCATCTGTTCCAAAAAGTACGATACCTCGGCCACGTTGTCTCTGGGGAAGGAGTAGCAGTGGATGACCAGAAGATCAAAGCTGTTAAGGATTGGCCCATCCCAAAAGACATTCACCAACTTCGAAGTTTCCTTGGTTTATGCACATACTATCGCCGATATGTGCTGGGATTCGCCAACATCGCTAAACCACTGACCAGGCTCACGGAAGGCCAAACAAAGTTCCAGTGGTCCGAAGAATGTCAAGACTCATTCAGGAAGCTGAAAGGAGCTTTGATCAACGCGCCTGTACTGAGCTATCCCCTACCCAAAGGGAAATTCATTTTGGATACGGACGCCAGCAACGTGGGACTTGGAGCTGTCCTATCCCAGATCCAGGAGGGACAGGAGAAGGTCATTGGTTATTTCAGCAAGACGCTTAGCAAACCAGAGCGCAATTACTGTGTCACCAGGCGAGAGCTGTTAGCTGTTGTAAAGGGAGTGGAACACTTCTACAAGTACGTGTATGGAAGAAGATTCCTGTTGAGAACTGACCATGCAGCTCTCAAATGGCTCTTACAGTTCAAAAATCCTGAAGGTCAAGTAGCACGTTGGATCGAGAGACTCCAAGAATTCGATTTCGAGATCGAACATCGAGCCGGAACTAGCCATAAGAATGCAGATGCCTTGTCGCGAAGACCATGTCAGATGATTGCTCACATTGCCGACGAGCAGAAGAGAAAGAAGCAACACTTTGTAGAACCGCGGCAATGGATGACAACTGGAATGACAGCAAGATCCAGAAAGACCAAGAGAGAGACCCCGACCTTGGCTTAGTCGTCAGCTGGAAGAAGGGCAATCGAAGACCATCATGGCAGGAAGTCGCAGGTTACTCGCCGGCTGTTAAGTCCTATTGGGCACAATGGAACTCTCTTATTCTGGACAATGGGATCCTGAAACGTGTGTTGGAGGCCGATATTGGTGGGGAAGACAGACGCCAAATAATTGTTCCCAGGAACAGAAGAGAGGAAGTGCTGCGGAAATCCATGATGGAGTCGCCGGAGGACATCTGGGAGTGACGAAGACCCTGCAGAAAGTGAGGCAACGGTTTTACTGGGCCAATTGTCAAGCTGACGTCCAGGACTGGTGCAGGAAGTGCGCTGTATGCGCTGCTAGCAATGGACCTCGAATACGACCCAAGGCCCCGATGCGTCAGTACAACGTAGGCAGCCCGTTCGAGAGAATCGCCATTGACATCGCCGGCCCGTTTCCCGTATCCGACCACGGGAATAAATACATCCTGGTGGCAATGGACTACTTCAGTAAGTGGGCGGAAGCCTATGCCCTGCCCAACCAGGAAGCCATCACCGTCGCCGACGTCTTGGTGAAAGAGTGGATATGTCGATTCGGTATTCCAATGGAGCTGCACTCGGATCAAGGCAGAAATTTCGAATCCAACCTTTTCCAAGAAATATGTCTACTGCTGAACATCCGCAAGACAAGAACCACGGCCCTACATCCGCAGTCCGATGGAATGGTGGAACGGATGAACAGGACGATCAACCGCCACTTGTCCAAGGTTGTCTCTGACCATCAAAGAGACTGGGACCAGTATCTTCATTTGTTCCTGATGGCCTATCGATCCGCAGTACACGAGTCAACCGGTCAAACTCCTGCTAGTATTATAATGGGCCGAGAACTGCGACTGCCTTGTGACCTGAAGTTTGGGATACCGCCAGGACAAGACACTGCGGGAGAGGACTACGTCAGCAAACTTCGGCAGAGAATGGACGACATCCACGAACGAGTCCGGTTGAACATCCAGAGTGCCAGCGATAAAATGAAGAAGACCTATGACATCAAGGCCGACGCTGGAGGATTCAAGGTTGATGACCTGGTTTGGCTGTACAACCCCAAACGTCGTCGTGGACTATCACCAAAGTTGCGGAACTCGTGGGAAGGCCCGTATAAAATCGTGAAAAGGATAAACGACCTTGTGTACCGAATCCATAAGCCACCCCGAGGGAAACCAAGGGTCGTCCATTTCAACAGGTTGGCCTTACGCTGGAAACCATGACCAAGTTCGCACCCTCAAGCCACCGGAGGATGATATGACGTTCGAGAAGTTTATGTCCTTGTATTCAAACGGGCAGAAAGTTCTACATGGGGTTACTAGAGAGAGTCACGAGACCTTTTCGAGGTGCCTGCTGACTACGCACTAGCGCACTGTGTGGCAGAAGATCTTCGAATGTCCAGGGCATCGCCGTAGTGTTCTCCAAGAAATTTGGTCAACTCCAAACACTGCGGGAGCAGAATCCAGAAGTTGGTGGGGTGCTACAGTTGAAGAAAGGCCAGAGAAACATCTACTACCTAGTTACCAAGAGGCATTCCCAAGATAAACCGTCCTATGAAGATGTCTGGAAGAGTCTCACCAAACTAAGAGATACTATGGTGGACCAGAATCTGGTGGATCTAGCAATTCCAAAATTGTCCTGTGGTATTGATGGGTTGGACTGGAGAGTCATAAGAAGTATGCTGGAGGCGATATTCAGATCCAGCGGCGTCAAGATTTTGGTTTGCTGTAACCCTCTTCCACGACCGATCATGAAGACCGTGGAGTGTTACTTCCATCGAACTTCACGGTGCAGATATGGGGAGTCATGCAGATATCGTCACACTCCAAGGATGAAATTTCGGGACGAAATGTCTTTAAGAAGGGGGCAATGTAACGAACCTAGGCCGGACCTGTCGCCTCACGTGTTGCCATCGACAGCGATGAGATCATCCCCGGAGATATTCGAGAACCATCCAGTGCGCTCTTCCGCGGAAAACAACGGTCAATATTGGAAACAATTGGAACATGCCGTCGCCAACCGTCCGAATTCGAAACATCGAGAATGCTGTATCGGAGATAAATAGGAAAACCTCAAGTGGAGTAGGACAGTCTGAACGAGCCCATACCATCGAGCTATACAGTGGCGTAGTAATATAAATTAAGTTGTAGATTAAGTGTTAAATAAATTAGTTAAACCAAGTTAAGTTTATTTACGTTACAGTATATTCGCATTCGCATTACGGTGGCGTGACGTCACGATACATGCATCGTGTGGAAATAACAGTCGATGAAGAAGATGTCATTCAAAACAATTCCTGTTTGGATTGTGCAGCTGCGAAAGGTAAAAATATAAGACGAATCGATAGTATCGGGAATAATATTATTAAAATCAGGATATTTTATAGATTTTTTTATTGGGAAAATCCCTGTCGTTTGTGATGGAACAATACATCAAAAATTGAGTTATTACCGATTTTCGTAAAGTGTAGTAGTCATATTTATTTATTCACGTAATTTTGGAAACTTACAACTAGAAATGTATTGCACTACTCTTTTTATACGTTGTCGGAAACGACCTGAAAATTCAAAAAACTTGTCAGTATCTTCTGCAACATTTTTTAAGCAGCAGCCCTTTTTTTGTTTTTAGGGGTTGTAAACATGCGATAGCTTTTTTAATGTGGTTATATCGCCGGGACGAAGAACCTGATACCGAAGTACTGTGCTATTAAAAAAAAACGTTTTGTCTACAGTAGGAACAACTAAAAAAATTCATAAAAGTATCTGAATTCGATAATTCTGTTGTTTCTGCGCCATACAAAAACGATGCGAAAAAAACTTTTTACGCGAATTTTTAATGACAGCTCAGGAAAAACAAATTGACGTGCAGTTTACTCGATATTATTATAATATTAAAGAACGCAGAATCATTCAAAAAATAGAATCAAACTTCCGTTGATGAATTTATTATTTTCGCGAGCACTGTTTTGACACAAAAATTGCGTGAATTAGCAGACCTTTCGAGTAGGTCTCAAAACGACTCTTCATTGTGGCATGAGTTGCGATATGGTCGAGTTATAGCCTCATTGTAAATGCTCATTGAAAATGTAGGGCAGAACGTCTTTTTTAATGAATACTGTATATTGTTTTCCATATCATCCTTTGAAGTAAAATTACCCTCGCAGCAAAACAATTCTGTTGTGTTTTCTTCGAAGGGCACGCAAAAAATAATTTTTGCGGTGTTTTTCTTGTTGAATTATCACAACTAGGTACATAACACCAACGGTAACTCATTTTTGGAGTAGGCATTTTGAAAATTACAGAATGAATATTGATAAATACTTTACAATATTTGCGGCAGCGCTGCCTACAGCAGAAGAAAGGATAACGGGCCCAACAGTATTGTGACGTCACGCTCTGTCTCCAAGGTCATGGAGGCGTTTTGAAACTCGGCGTTTTCAAAACGCTGTAGCATTCTTCAAAATTGTTTGGGAAACGTAGGAATTTTTTTTTATCAAAAAGTCGTATGCGCAGATTCCTAATATGCAATGAAAAAAAATTATGTCACAACTTAATTCTCAACAAAATATCTCAAAGCTCAAAGAGTAGATTGTGGAAATTGAATCTTATCATTTGAGGAATTATATTTTTCTCGTGAAAAATGGTGAATTCCCTGTAATATTTTTGGAAATTCGTATTGAAATAAATACTCAATCATTCAAGCTATTTTTTTAGCCGTGTCTAGTAAAACTCCATAACGATGAAGGAAAAGGGAAACATGAATACTCCACAAGAGGTTATCTTGACGATGGAAGATAGTGACTAAAGTTTATCTTTCAGTCGCAGATGATTCCACATCTGATTTTATGAACATCATGTTTATATTTTCAACAAATCGATGAAGGAAACTTTTTTACACATGGAAAAAATATCTCTATAGCAGAATGTTGTTTTGGTATTCATTATAGTTCTATATCTATTCAAAATGTTTTGGCGTGAATGAAAATTTATTTTATAACGTTAAATGCATGGAAACTTAGCAATAGTTAGTTCTGTGTGCGATTCATACCTTGTATAATTGAATTTTTGTTCTTCGAAACACTCCCAAGGGTGTTTTTTGAATGTCACATGGAAGCGGCAATTAGGTTTGCTCAACAGAAGGAACTCTTCTTTGAAAAATATCTATTGTAGAAGTGACGAACTATTTATTTGATCACACTCCCATTCTGAACGTATTCGCGTATCAGTGCCCAAATAGTTATTGCTCCTAAAATGTTAGTTTCAATCTAGTAGTTGATCTTGGGGGGAAATTCATGTTATCTGTGCACCACGTATCGCACAAACACAATTTAAGCCAGGAAGGCACATTCTGGAGATAAAGCCACAAGGAAGGCAGAGTGTGGGCTTTTCAGATAATCTTAACCGTCTGTTCTCCGGTCCTGCTGATTACGCCGACTTTACAGCCTCCGTACACTTGCTGTCTGAATAACGGATTCCTTGATAATCCCCGCGTCAGAATATGCCCCGAAGACGAAATATACGGCTTCCATATTATATATGTGTCTCTTGGGAAGACATAGTTTCGCTGACGTTTCATATATTAAATTGGAGTCTCCTTTTCTATCCGATTTTCTGTCAGAATCAACAGAAGTTTCACACGGTTTAGCTTAATAATATTGTAACAAAGTTGAGGAATTAGTATATATTGAGATTTCGCCAAAATTGATAAACAGTTCATTGTATATCTAGTACATTGTATATCTAGTAGGAAAGTCCGGGCTTTTCCTACGAGGTATACACACTGTTTTTCCAAAAATCGAAAATTATTCATGACAATAAACTTGTTAAAATTTCGAAATAAGTATTATTAATTTTATCCATAAATAATGTATGGCATGAAATATTTGTTTTGTAACTATAGAAACAAAATAATATCAAATTGTCAAATTTGACGCTTGATAAGTTTTATTTTTTGCCGTATTGCCATAGTTAGTCTGGTTCACAAGTGCCATTTCGTCCCATTGGGGAAGGCCTCCACGTAAAATTAAGACCAAGGTGTCATTGGATGCGGAATTTTATCTAGATATGATTTACGCTTTGTCCCATGTCTCGCAAATAGTTATAAACAATTTGGTTATAAAAAAGAGGCCTCAAGTTTTTGCAAATATCTCTAAAACTATTGCAGATATCGGAAATCTGAAAAAAGATCCAAAGAGAGCAGGATATTTCCTAAAAAAAGTTTTACCTGCCGGAACTGTAGCACCTGTATTTTAATTGAGCGGTGAAAATACAGGGTAACTCGACGCGCGCGCTTCGCTCTGCTCGGATGCTTAAACAAAAAAAATATGAAACTAATGAAATATGAATATTAAGTAAGGAATGAAAAAATCAGGCACTTGCTGGATAGTAGAATGAACAATAATTCGCTGGCAATTTTTTTTATCTCAATTTTATTATTAATTATGCTTTTGTTAATTAATTTTTTTTTCAAGTTGGAAGTAAAAAAAAACCTCGATAAATTCTAAACCGGAAACCAGTTTTTTTTAGCTGTTCTTTAAAGGCTTTAGAAAAGATCCTAATGAAAAAAAAACAATTATTTTATTAACAATTGAAGATGCTGAATTAATTTGTTTTTTATTGTTAAAAGCCATATGGAATTGTTATAAACAAATACAATGTTTATGAGATAGTTATTTTTTTTTGAAATGTAATTAATAATGAATACAATGATTCTTAAGAAAAAACATTTCCTAAAAAAAAAGTTGCTTAAAATCGCACCATTTTTTTCAGTCATTATTTCTATTGTTCTTTCTTATTCTGAAAAAATTTCTTTAAATTTTTTCTTTGTTTATTAAATAAAAAAATTGTTATAAACAAACAAATTTTCGCGCATATTTTTTTTTAAATATAAAAATAAACAAAAATAAACAAAAATGACCATGTGTCGTTTTTTAGGCAATTTTTTTTTTCTATTTAATTTTAAAAACTGATGCTTTTGACTCTAATTTTTTTTTCTTGTTTCTTATTATAATTATTATTACTTATAAACTATTGAAGATACGACGAGATCATCTTTATTATTCTCCATAAAACAATAAAAAATTGAGGTTTGATTTTAAGCTCTTACTCAATTATTTATTTACTTTCTTGTTATTATTTATAAAAAAACTTCTGAAAAACAATTTTTCAAGGATTTTAAATTTGAATATCTTATAAACTATCAAAGATACGATAAAAATACTTCCGGTCTTTTTTTTCTTTATTAAACAATGAACAATTTGAGTTTTGGTCGAAGTGTTAACTACATGATTTATACACTTTTTGCAGTACCTACAAAAAATTGTTTGCTTGACTATTAACTTTCAGTTTCTAAGATACCAAGGCTGAAAAAGTCAGAAAATTTTCTTTTCCTCAATATTTTTTCTCATTACTCATATCTAAATATCCAAAACCTCGTTCATTATTGAAACGGCAGGCAGAAGGTTATATATAGGCCAGAAAGATCCAAGATTTTGATTAGAGAACAAATCAACAAATTCATTCAGGAAGCTTCAGATAAGGAATAATTATTGATTAAGGTCAGTCACAAAACTTAGGTTTATTTACATATTTATTCATTGTTGCTGTAATATTTGGAGCTTGTAGAATGGACGAATTAGTTAAAATGACCTTACAACATGTAGGAAACCTACATTCTAAGCTTTTAGTTAGCATACCAAACTTTAAAACGTATTATGTATTTCTTAATGAATAAATAAAATAAATAAAATTGTTTTCCGAAAAACTTGTTCTCAATCATTTTTTGAGTTTATAAATAACTGTGAGAAAATAATATTTCCTTACAGTGCAAAAATAAATATTTCCTAACATTTATTTGGCAACGACTAAGTACAAGGAAATATTGACTTTTTTTTCAAAAATGTTATCGAAAATGTCGATATTTCTGATCGATTTTCGGAAAAAAATATTTTTAAATTTTTGTGTTATTATCTAGCACAGCTTAAAACTAAAAAGCATGTCGGCAAATCGATTTTCAGAAAAACCAAATGGGGTTAAATTTATATACATAAATCAGTCCGCATAGTAGCTAAAGCCAAACAATTTACATATTCTGCCTCATTCTGAATTCGTTTCAGCGAAATATATCGAATTCATTTAGAAATCCTGTTGATTTGAAAGAAACTATGAGAAACTACCTCGGCGTGTATTATTCTCAAATCATAAATTTTATTTTCATCGTCGTGTCTCGTTCTGCAAGGGAGCCAATGCAATCACTATACCTCGTAAAAAAGGACACAACCAAATCCCATATTTGGCAAACTCGCTCTTCAAATTTCAGCAATCCAATCACCATCCATCGTGAAAGAATGGGACAGAACCTAATCTACTTTTGGCTAAATGCCTAACCATGGTCCTCAATTATTATTAGAAATTCGGGAACAATACTTCATTGGTAGTTATAATAATTTCGAACAGAATTGAAGTACGAAGTTAATAATATTAAGAAACAACGGAATGGGCAAATGTTCTGCTCGATATTTTTTTCTATCCGTAAATGTATTATTTTCAGTTATAATATCACAAGAGAGTGAGAATAACGTGAAAATAATCTGACAGATTTTCGAAAACTTGTTGCCAGGCAAAAGACACGAGAGCTCAACGGGCTCGAGTGGCTATTGCCAAATGGCAAGAAGTTTGAGAAAGAAATCTGGAGAATTATTTTCTACTTTTTCGAACTCTCGTGTGGTATTCTATAGATTATTTTTTGATGTTACACATTTCCTCGCACAATGATAAAATGTACTAAACCGGTTTTGATTCATTTTTCACTTTTCATGCGAATTGATGACAGACGTCAAATAAAAAATATACGTTGTCAGACAATAAAAACAAAATACCTCAAATTATTCCCGCGACAATTTTCTAGGTAGAATATTCCCACTTTAATAATATTTTGATTGGCCAAAATGTACATGAATGATTTGAATTGAAAGTTTCCATTGGTCCCTAGAAATGTCAAAATATAATCGTTGACATTTTGCTGATAATAATCCTTTTTCCCACCCAATGATCATTTTTGTGACACAAATCGAATTGTTTTTTTGGGTCGAAGATTATGTTGTTTTAGTCCAAATTCAACAATTGGAGATGGCTGACGACTTTTGTAATTTAAGTATATATGTATTCAAAAATGGTGTCTGGGATTGTTCGGTTGAGGTTTTCAACAAAATCCAAGGATTCAACCCCCCTTTCTTTCCCGTTCACTAGAAGTGTGTGTAGGCCGAGTCCGCTCATGAGTGGGTATATCATGTCGTGACTTTCTCCTTTTTGACTATTGATATACATTGTATTACTTTAAATACGTACTCCCGTGAACTCTAACTCTTCTTAAGAATAGGGAGAATTATCCACTCGATTCGTACCGCCTTTATTAGCCATGCGCACCACTGGCAGGAAAAAAATGCTTGGGAAAAGTCATCCATGAATATAAAATGTTTTCGATCAAATACCCTCGAAAGAAGATTCACTTCATATGTCTGTCTCGAATGAAATATGACTTGAATAATAGAACTTAACACAAAACAGTGACAAAATTATTATATATCTATTATAAAGAACTAAGTATATGGAAAAAGTTGAAACTGTATGAAGACGTCAATATTGAGAGGGAAAGAAAAATTGTAAGAAATAACACTTATTTCAGCTGGAAAACTATTTTTTATGTGGCAATAAAGTTTTCACATCCATTGATTTGTTTGAAAACATGAACAGGATGTTCATAAGATCAGATGTGGAATCTGCGACTGAAAGATAAACTTTAGTCACTATCTTCCATCGTTCAAGATAACCCCTTGTGGGGTATTCATGTTGAAAACATTCTCATTTTTATCGTGGATTTTTCAATTCACAGAAAAATATTTCTATTCAATATTCAATTAAGAATGTTTCCTTTTTCAACATTTTCACATCCAGTTTGACAAATTTACCGGGCGCAATAATATTAAAACAAAATTAATCAGAAAATACAAATGGATACATAAAAATCAAGTTTCTGTAGAAAAAATCAATATACATGTAAGGAGGTGGAAAATATGTTATCATTTAGTTAAATGGAAAAATTGCAGGTGATTTCCGAGTGTATTTTTCAAGAGAAATTAAGGAAAGCCACCAGTTTAGAAAAGCTTCATTTATAATCTCTCAATCTCAAATTTTTATCACGATTTTGTCTCGGTCATTGTTTGAACAAATTATATTTTCCCAATTTATACAGCACACGTTTTAACTGTCAAATACATGTGAAAATTGATAAAAATTTAACTAACTTTTTCTACGACTACTCGAAAATCTGCTGATTATATCAGTGTAATCGATTCGACCTTTTATTGAAATGAATTAAACTGTTACAATTGACAGAAAACACAAATTTAACCACGTAGTAAATCAAATCGATTTGGTATAAGTCATTGTTTGTAATGACACACCTCTTGGCGGAGTTCAAGCAAGCACTGAAAGAGTTATCATGGCAACATGGAAAAAGGTATAAACGAAATAAATAATTAGATTTTAATCAGATAGATTGGAATTATGGAGGCAAGTTATAAGATTCAAAATATAACTAACAAACATCCTAAGATATTGGGTCAATCTGCGATAATGAAGAATATCACCAACTTTTGATTTTTGCCTCACAATACACTCTATTAAAAATGAAAAAATATCTGTGTGTATGAAGTTTGCGTCGAAAATTGATAAAAATTCCGAATGGAGAAACTAGAAACTCGTGTATTGTGCCAAAGTGTTGCTTTCGAACCTAAAAGTCGAAAGAAATGGATGCAAATCATGATGTTCTGGGGTGATTCTGCATTTCACTGTACAAATATCTCTTTCAACTTTTACATATCCAATAGCGTCGTCGCCGAAGCTGTTTCTAGCCGATCTAAAATAAACGTAAGTTGATCTAATACATAAAAAATAAAATAAATAAAAATGCACTTATTCACGATCACATTAAAGAGGAAATTAATGAGAGGTTTTTCATCTTAGCTTAATAATATTTAATAGGTGTAGTCGCGTGCATCCTAATAATAACCTACTTTTGAAAAAAATATTTCATGGGTTCAAATTTAAAAAAGTTTAAACTGTTCAGGTTATGTTTACTATGTTAATTTTTTGTTACATTACATATTGAAGAAATACAAAATGTAAGTCATGATCCAAACTTTGTAGGTACAATAACACAGTATTGTTTTTAATAAGTCCCACCCTGTTACAAATACCTACGCATTCTTCCTTCTCAGGAAGTTAATGTCAAGTATAAAATTTATAAAACACTAGTAATGAGAAATATTTACTTATAGGGATCAAAAAATTTATGATAAAAAGTAAAATGTTATTAAGTTATACTTACTTTTGCATTTTCACTCCTCGCATCTCGGCGGCCAAGAAATCGGAGTTATTTGAAAAATAGTGGGCAACCATTAACCGGTTATTTCAGGCAAGTTATCAGATTGTCCTTTTTCAAAACCGTCATCCATATCTAATATTATACTTATAACACATAAAAACTTAAGTTAAAAACGTTATTGTGGTCGAACAACCGATAGCAAAGCAATGATTGAGTGTACGGTGAGAACGTTGCGTTGTAAAATGACGTCACGCGAGCATGGCGCGCTCGCCCGAAATATTTGAATAGAACGGAAACTAAAATTGTCGTAACTTCAACACTACTCGCTTGATTGAAATGAAACAAAAACAGGTGTATTTCTAAACATTTAGGCTACACGGTCATAAAGTTTCAAGTCATTCAACAGACCCAGTGACATTCTTCATTTCTACATTCCGACTATCGGGATATACGCAAAAAATTTGGATTCTATGAAATAAATTTATTATGGTGGTCTTTCAATTTTACTGTTTTTTCTTCTCTATAAAATGAAAACACAACCTATATATGAAAATCGAGGTTTTCCTCAGATTTGATAATTTTATAATTGTTACATGATGTCATACGAATCAAAATGTAAAAACATAATACAAAAGAAGAACATGTTCGTCATATCATACTTTTTTGTTGAATGTCGCCATATCAAAGTCCAAGACGATTCCTTCATGGCTATTGAAAATATACCTCCAGATCATACAGCAATTTTTTCGTTAAAAATGCCATTTGTATACTCATGAATTGAAAATCGTTTTACTTTAATGATGGGGACTGGAATTGAGACTGAAACTTCTTAAACTTTTTTTGTGAGTGAAATTGAATGAGACATATATTGAATAAATTGATCCTTAAAATAAGAATATTCATTTTTGGAATTATTCACGGTTTTAGTAGTAGAAAACTATACTGATATAGTTCATTCACGATACAGATTTATTTTCGTTTATTATAGATTCATCGTTTGGTCAAGTATTATAATTTGTTGAGGTTGTGGGATAGCGTTTCATTTTTCCCCTATTTCAATACACCAAAACTCGAATTGAGAGTAATTTATAAAAATGATATTTTCAGAATTATACACCTTCGGTCCTGAATGCGGCCCTGTTATTTGAGCATACCGATTTCGATCACGCACTAACGGCGTGCATTTGTTTTGATTCTACTTGCCTTTGAATATACTATAGATCTACAAATCTGTTCATAACATGGTTGAGCTGCTGTCCAAGTTTCGTAAAAATCGACTCGCTAGAACTGAGACTGGAAAACCGTAAAGAATTCATTTGAATCAATACTTTGAGGAATTCTTAAGCACACACTGATTTCACCACCAAACTTCGGAGCATTTCAGAAAACTTACCGAATTATATAAGTTCTGACATTCAACAGATTTCTCGGGGGGATCGAATCAGATATCAGAGGGCCTAGGGTTTAATTTCATCTGAAAAGTGTCATGGGGCAAATTACAAAGTTTGCATCGCGAAAGTTAGGCAGTTACGGAAGGGAGTTTCTTGTACTTCGTACTAGTCTTGTGTATTCTACTCCATAATATATTTAGTTCGGACGAAAGGGGCATAGTATCCCTGGCGTCTATCGTCCATGAGAGAAATGACATTAACCATTTATTTTGTGGTTGGGTATTTTCAGATAGCTTTTTCATTCGTGTTCAACCACAAAGTTTCGAGAACATCATCTGAATAATTCCTGATGTGAGGATAACATGATTTCCTGAACAAATGTATAGAACGAAGAGTTCTTTGAGGCACTCTCGTGTGACCAATACGAAAAATATTGTATCTTTTTGCTGATTTTTTATCTATCTATCAAAATCAATATAAAGGGCGACTCAGAGGTGCGTGCAAGCTCCAAAACTATTTTTCTATCCAAGCTATCGACTTGACATTTTATAAACTGTAGGTCCGACAATGAGGCACATTCTAAAAATATTTCGATTCATATACAGGATGTCCCAAAATATACACAACTAATTTCTGTTTTTTTGGTAATCTCCCATTTTTGTTTCATTTTTGGATTCGCGACTGAATTGTCGATATAACGCACCAGGGATTCTTAAACTAGCTGCAATAGTTTTGGACTTATCTTATATCTTTAAACGAGCAATTCTTGTATATATATTGTTATGTTCAGAAGTACTCTGAATATTTAAAGAGTTGAAATAAGAATTATATAAAAAAAAACATAAATAAAAAAATGTTCGTATTTAGTAATCTATGCTATGTTATTTTACAGTTTTTCTGAAGATTCTACCGTTTTTCTGAAACCTTATATAATATTGATCGATACCTATATTTGAAATAAACATGTTTTCAACTTACAAGCAATTGGCATAATTTTAAAAATTATAGAAACCAAATTTTACTAATGTAATTTTGAGCACAAGCAGATAACAAAATGTTAAAAGTTCGAACATTCTGTATATGAAACTGATCTGAACACAATAGCCAATGAGATGCCAGGAAAGATCATGATGCAAAATTAGGAATTTTGAAAATATGAAAAGCAGAAACGTCAAAAGAATGATTTTTACATGTCTTGTATATAGTATGTAAGGTAGTTAGAAATGTTTCGTAAATAAAAACTGTCAAAAAGGTGAAAATAATGAAAAGTGCAAAAAAAGGTGCGTGAAAATCGAAAATTTGAGAAGGAAACAAAGGATGTTGGTATCAAGGGAAAAAAAAGAAAAAAAAAATTTTTGGAAGAACCGAATGAAGAAAAATTAAAATTTTAAAAAATCAATCAATATGTATTAGAAAAACAGTTATTTGACAAGACAATATGGGAAATACTATAAAGAACAATAGCAGATAAAAGATCCCAGATGCAGAGTTAATCTTACCTTTTTCATTGGAGATTTACCAGTACGAGGCGAAGTCACAGTGAAAAGGGGCTGCAGTTTCCAAGAACGGGAGAAATCCGAAACACTGAACATTCTCGTTACAAGAAGTCACAGGTATTTTTTAAACCATAAAAAGTTACTGCATGCAATTAAATAAAACTTTTAAAGAACTTTTTTTTTGGTAGAACTCTTCATGAATTAATATATTGACCACATAGTCTATGAAACTAGGTTGAATTTCACTTTTAGTATCACATAACTTCACATTTCTTGTATATATTTGCTATGAATAGGTAGTAGGAAGTTTTATCGCAGAATAGGTAGTAGTGTAAGTTTTTCCTGAATAAAGGAAATTCTTATTTTGATGAATTTCTGCTTTATTTTCAATGATTGAGCAATAACAGTTGCCATTTTCTGAAATTGACTTCAAGAACGACCAGAGGGCTCCACAGTAGAACCGACTTCTGAGATTCCATAGGCGTACCGATTGAGTTAGCTGAGGTGAAGGAAATAAGGTAAAAGAGTAGATGGAAAGAAGGTAAAATGCATAGCCGGAGATATTAAATATTTATTGGGTACATTTGCAATAAATTTATGGGTATTCATTAGTCAATATATATTAAATAAATATATATATATTTTTGTTATGAGGTCTGGTTGTGGAAAGTAAATAAATAAACAGAAAATAAAATCAAAACGAACCGCAATCAACGCATCATAACAATATATATATATATATATATAATATATATATATATATATATATATATATATTTTTTAAGTTTATCTATATAGGCGTCTTTCCTGAAAAACCGCGATTTTACACAAAAAAATAATATTCATTACAAATCGATATGTATAGCGACATCTCGTAAATTTTTAGGTACTTGCATTACACTGGTACCTCTTAACTGAGATGGCGCTATATGACATTACCCAAATTCAATGTTTATGTTTTTCTTTGCTTAGTCCAAGAAACTCATGCTGTTTATTTAAAATGTGTATTTGTAGACAACCTTAGCACTAGGTAAGATTGCAATGTATATGATACGGATTTTACAGAAAAAAACCACCGAGCAAAGCTCGGTCGCCCAGGTATTGTCAATTTATGTGTCAAAATAGCTTGGTGCATAGGATCACAGAACAATACGGAACTTGCATTAAAATTCTAATAAGAAAATTATATTGAAAATAAAAGGGGACACTGTGATTAAACGCATATTCAACAAAAAATTATATCTTTTCATTCCACGTCGTACATATGAAGGATTAAGTGCTCTAAAATTAAAATGTTATCACGTGAGTGAAAACGCGCTATCATTTGCCGTGACGTCATACCTCATGAATACGTTGGCGTCTTGACTCGACACATCTGTTTTATTTGATAGTGGAAGGATTGTGTTTTGAAAGAACTGGTTTGTGGGCGAAGTGTTAATAAAAAATGACCGACGGAGGGTTCTTCAAAGGACAATCTGACAATCTACCACATGTAGATATGTTTATAGTCGCCACTGTTTATAAAAAATGCGGAATGTTTTTCACTTGGAGGAGTTCGAGGGGTGAAAGCAGATAAGTATGTATTGTTTAAGTAGTGAAGAATGAAATGGCAATACCTGGTCGCTTTCGAAAATCAAGACATTAATAGGTGATTATTGAAAGAAACAGTTTATCTGGCAGGTCAATATCTTTATACACTAGATGTCCAACAGAAGAAAGACAAATTATTTTATTATATTGGTCATATCTTCCAAATTTGGGAAAATTCAAAGATACTTCTCTATATACTCTTCTTGACGTTTCGGGAAGTTTGTCCACTCCCATATTCAAAAATCTTTTTAATGTAGATGAAAATTATCTCAGTTTTTCGCTGTTTTCCTCGCAGTGTTTCTTGAACGTGACCTTTTTTGACCAATGTCAAAATAGTTCTGTTAAAAGGATGATGAGACATTAGTTTGTTAATTTGTATGGAGTGTTTTTCGGATAATGGAGTCAATCCATTATCGCTCTGCCAAATGCAAGATCTTCTTCCAGTAAGGGTTTCTTCGTGTGATCCATATCAGAATAATTTGTTGATATACAGTTCTCACCAGATAGTAGAATGAAGGCGGATCCATTTAATTTCTTTTTCAGATTGTGTAAGGTTATAATCCCAGAAAAATGTCAAGAATGAGTATTCCTTCACAAAAAATAAGCCTCAAACAATACCTATGCACATTATTTGAGAGCAACAAATCATTTTACTCCATTGAATACAACGTTTGAGTGAAAGAAATATTACCCAAACCAAGTATTTATATTTCAATAAGATCAAAATACTGAATTCAAACGCATTTTCGAAAATATGAATGTCTTTTTTAACAAGGGTGGGTTCCAAATTGGGAAACGGGATCTGAAAAAGCTACCTTAGGTGAAAACACGTATTTTCCACGTATTTTCAGTAAGGCCCGGAATTTCTATTCAATAAATTTCAATGAAATTTGTTGCCTAGTGTAACTACAGACCCAGGTATTGTTCTTAGCCAACATCTAGGTCAGATATACAGAATGAATCAGAAATATATACAAAAGCAAACAAAATACACTCACTACACTAAATGATTTTCACTAAACTAGGATTCTAAAACCACTTGGTGGTTATGGTTAGTTAAAATCATTTAGTGAAGTGTTTTTTGTTTTCTTCAATATGGATTTTCATCAGTATCGGCAGTATCAATTCAAAATAAGAAATAGATACGTCTGCATTAAACTGATTATAATGTAACTTCTTTACTAGTCATCCTTCAAAGTATATGTATTTTGCCTATTTGTGGTTATAGTCATAAAGATTGAGTCAGAAGTAATTATGTTCGAAATTTTATATTCCACCGAATTGAATGTGATTTTTTGCATAGAAATTTTGCTGACGTAGATAAGGTACCTAGCATATTTTTTATCTCTTGGAGTGAATCTGAGGTGAATATATTATATAAATTTTTTGGATTTTTTTTTTGTTTCCCAGTATAACTAACTAATAATAATACAATATTCAGAAGGTAAATAAGAGATTGTTCGTAAACGACTTATGGAACGAAACTAATATTTTTACTTTTGCTTTCACACTTTCCTGAAGTCAATTTTAATATTTTTCAAATGTTATAAAAATATTATTCATGAACAATTTCCTCATGTTATGTATGTGCAGATAATATTTGTTTTCGTGAATTTTTTTTGTTTCAGGTGAAAACAGTTTTACATTATCTGTAGACACAGCAACAGAAAATTAGCTTTACCAGATTAACGGGATTCTGCTCTTTACATCATTAACATTCGTACTATCTGGCTCAAGATTGCGAAGATTACGTCAGCTCTCCATCATCTGGATATCATTTGTAAAATTTAAAGGCTAAACTGAAATACACTGACCAACATATCCTGGTAGAGCTGCTAAAGTTTCTAACTATATATGTCTCAACAATAACGTTTTATGATTATTTTATTAGTATTGCGAATATTGTAAAAAAACACAACAAAAAGATCCTAGACTGCAGTTCTCAAACCAAGTATAAAAAGAATGCAACGTAGTGTTTCCTCATTTGAATCCTTTTCATGTGGAAACACGAGATAAATTCTTCTTATTTTGTTGTTCCACTTCCCATTAGACGAAACTGTCTAGTTACTCTAGAAGAATAATGGAATAAATCAAACAAAAATGTGTGGGATGTAGACGAGTGTACCTCCTGATGGAGTTATAAAAACAAACTCGACATCGCGTCTTAGCGTGGGGCATTCCTCCGAACAAAAAAGACGAAAATCTACATCTTGCCTGCACTCAAACCGCACGCCGAGCAAAAACGAGCAAAAATACACACAGATATAAAATTTCGCCTTTCTTGGAAATGATTATGGAACTCGTAGTGGAAGAGATCACAGTTCTTGATTCATTTGTTTCGTATGGGTGAATGTTATCGCGGTGGTTGAGTTCCAGGGGAACTGTCAATGAAAGTAAGCCTAATGATATAAAAAGTGGCGCCAAAGTGATATATAGAATTTGCAAATTATTCTTTCTGCATGGCCAATCGTACACGGAAAAAGTATGAAAAATCACATTTGTAGTTTTTTTTCACAAAACTGCATGAATCACTCAGTTTAGAAACCTCACTACATAATTCTGAAACCATATTATCGTTTTTGATTCGATTTATTCTCGGTATCTGGAAAATAAACAAAAGTATAATATCGGTCACTGACAACCCTAAAAAAAGTATATAATTTATTTGATGAATTACTTTCTAAGCAATATCTGCACAAAGGTTTTATGCTAGATTCTTAGACTCCTAACAACGTCCTGAAAGCCATTATAAAACAAAATCATGGGGTTCTTTTGAAACCTGATGCTCGTTGGAGATTCTATTCGTCATTGAATACACAGTTAGGTATATTATTATCATTTATTTAACATCGGCCTATATCTGCGACCAGGGCTAATCGCCAACGCCGGTGAGCACACTTTCCCCACTGTTAGGTTAAAAAATATATTTTCCAAAAATGCAGTTGAATTATCCTTTGATACAACTGATATGAAGTTGTAGCTAATACATTGGCGATTATTTTACAAGCAATACAATCAGGCAGTTGTGATTATTTAATTTAAATGATCTCATGAAACTTTAGCAAACATTCAGAATTATTATTGCCATTATTGTATTACATTAAAGTCCAAATAGTTTTATACCTGGCAGATCATGCAGAGCAGATTATTGAGAGTTTCGTTGTGGTTTTAGTAAACCTGGGAAGTCCTATAAAACTTTTATAAATCCAAAGAGCACCTGTGGACTATTTGAAGATCAAAAGGATTTATAGTAGATTTATACGAAACCGCAATGAGAACAAATAAACTTGAATGTTGAATAGTATAGTATAATCTTTCAGTTTTCAGGGGTGCTTAGAAATATGGGCTTAAATCTACTTGCTCTGGGGTAATATTTGGAACCATAAATAACCTGCATAAAACGAAACAGCAATCATCAAACCCCCTCAAAACCTTTATAAAATTGAAATGAATCCAAATGACATTTACATTGTTATTTGGGAGACTTTTCGTTTGTTAGCTCTTTCCATATTCCAAAAAGAAATATAACTGGTAGTTAAAACTCACATACTCATCAACAAATAAAATTTTATAATAAATGGTGATATAGAAAACAAATCCAGCTTTGAGGAGAAGTTATCAACATATATCTTGAGCAATGCATTTTATTCTGCTGGCGAATTTTTAGAATAATGAATAATTTTAGAGATGTCATAGTATTTGTGCTTATATTTCATACCTGTACTTGTTTATATTTCAATGTGTTTTAACTGGTATACTACAGTGCTAATTTAATTGTAATTTTGAGACTGGTCCGATAAGCTAGCTTTTGTTTATTTCATATTTTATGACTTGTATAATAGTTTCGAGTGATGAATAATGTATTTGTATGTACATTAAAAAGTGACCATCGACTCCACTAAACCTCACCTGGGAATGGCAAATGTGATATTCCCGGAACGTCATGAAATCGTACATCATGAAAATGAAGGGGTTTTTGGAATCTCGAGCTCATCAGCGAAGATAGAACGAGATAGTTTCGAAGACGAAACATCCGCAATAGGTAGGTAGTTTTTCTATGAAATCTACCAAAAAATTATTACTAGACGGACGCCTAGTATGAATGGGTTTTAATATTTTATAAGAAATATTTCTACACACAGAAATGAGTCAAAATCAGTTTGTTATTTTTGAAGTGAAAACTATATCTATTGATATAAAGTAAGGGAAAACATGTTCCAGGAATTTTTACATAGTGATAATCAACCTACATCTGGCCAATATGCATTACCTGTCACCTCTACACCACTTCTAATATCGTTAACCTACCATTCGCGAACATCTGTACAAATGTTCCTGTCTCATTAATCATAAAATGATTCGCCCACGAATACTTCCAACCTCTTTTACATAGATCATAAAACTTGCGATATTAATATTGTTACGAAAACAAATACACTACGATAGCGCATGTTTATTGCGCCCCCGCTTATGTAACGACGGGCTTTGCGAAACAAACAGAAACATCGAGATATTTCCAAGAATCGAGAAGTTTCTGGGTGTTAATGATCTGCGTACGTATCGATGGTAGTCAGTTGATTCAAGGAGTGTTCAGAAATGACATTAAGAAAAATATTGCAGCGGAATGTGTGGTATATTTTGGACAGTGAATTTCGATCGAGTTATTTAATTCAGTAATTTCATTATTGTATTGTGTTGTAGAGGCTAAATAAACGGACAATAATTAGTTCAGTATTAATTCGTACATAATAATAATGGATATTTCTGAGTGCTCCTATTAGGAGAGATGTTTTTTCGGGAATCTGGAAATGTACCTGTACAAAGCAAAACATATATTAATTTGGATACTAACAAATTGCAAGTATCCCGCTTGATTTTGTCCCACATAGGTTCCCGATAAATTGATTCTTATGTTTTTTCTATGCCACAGTTCAAATAAATAAATCAATTTGAATCCACCCTAAAAAAACTTTTTATTGGTTCACTGAGGGTTCTAAAATAATTGATTTTTTATTTCTTAGAGGCTAATCCCACAAGGGTAACGTAAAGATCACAAAGGAGTAAACAAACAAGTTTTGGAGGAACAGAAATTTACTGAAGGCAAGTGAGGCACGAGTACTGAATAGTAATGCATCAATTGTTTGGTATAGATGGGAAGTTGTTTTGTAATTCTTCCCCATTTGAAAAAAGCACATATGAAAGTTATATCATGAATCCATAAAATCGAATGAACATAGGTTGATGAGAATTTATGTCGCTTACGGATCCAATTGGAGAATTAGAAAGCCAAAAATGACGAATAATCAATCAAAATCTCGAATACCACATTATATGATCATTCAGAGTATACTATAGTATTTTATAGGAGGTTTTTTGCAAAACTCATTGTAGATGGCACCGTTACTGTATAACGTAAGCACGTGTTGATATGACAAAAAATAAGAAATATTAAAAAATATTTTAACAAAACACGGCGCTTGGCGCAAGGAAGAAAATATTATATTATGCACCACAGGTGAAAAAGATACTGAGTCAGATGAGGAATATTGAGGAAATTGGGCTAAAATAGTATTCTCAGCCATGACGTATTTCTAATTTTTTTACCGATAGCGTTATTTTGAAATCAGAATTAAGGAAAATTCTCTCTATACCGACCCATTTACGCCAAAAGAATTAACCAATTATATATATATATATATATATATATATAATTTATGGAATGATAATTTTGTAAATATAATAATTGTTTTTATATAATGAAGATTGCTAATAATTTTCCGCTATTCTTTGTGAGCCAAATTGTTATGATATAGATAATTATTTGTGCCCTGTATAATATATTTTGCAATGTAATAATAATTGCTAGCTACGTCACTGTTCTCTCGTCACGTTGCTGCCAATTGTTATCATTTTCCTTACCACAGCTAAACTCAGTTGGTACGCCCCTTGTCTCAGATAGCCGGTTCAGGCAATTGAGCCACTAGCCACTGCTTGATATGTCAAATTTCTATTTATTCAATGGTCATAAGTATGATTGTTGAAAACAAACGACAAAGTATCAAAAAGCAATTATTTCCTTCATTCAGGAAAACTTAATTTTACCTGGCCTACGAAAGATAACTTACTCTAAGGTGAATCTACAAATATTCATGGATATTCATGAGAAAAGTTCATTGGTAAAATATACACAACCTCACTTTTACCTTGAAAGTGAAAATTTCTTTACTAGTTCGGAATCAATTGAAATAAAGTTCTTCCGATGGAATATGCGTTATTAGTGAAATTGTTCAGTTCGGAATGTGCACTATGGAAGGTTTATACCTGTCTGGAACTGTCGCTGTTCAATACACACCAGGATTTGGATTCCCTTTCACTCCAATGCTATCAGGAACTCCAATACCAAATAGAAAAGGACCATACAAATTCAGCAATCAGCCTTGGATACTTGTATACGGTGTACAAATAAGGTAATCTTGGTTTCCACTTATAATGTGGAAATTATACCATTTTTCTTTCTCCCAAAAATATAACGTGGCATTCGTTTTCAATTTATTTTCGATCTCCTTGTGGCTTTGTTTGTTGTTACCTGGATACCATTTTTTGTTCCTTCCCTCTGATTCGAATTTTTGAATTCGCGCACTAAATTGTCACATTTTCACTGTTTAGGTTTATTTGTCATAACTTATACATAAAACTATTTTTCCATTCTTATTAACTATGTACAAATTTCAATAATAATTGCCTCTGACACTTTCCCGCTCTTATTCTCTCACAATTTCAAATCCTACATGTGACCATCTGTTCCCTGATTGGCTATTCTCATCAAGAAGTTTGCTGTTCTACCATTGGCTACTTTTAGTTAGCTACAATTTCATATACTGTATGTTTCAAATTTATAATTTTGTTGATCACATTTTATTCAGGAAATTTTTGTAAACTAGACTTTTTGTTGTCTTTTGAAGAATTATGGGTAGTAATCATTATGACAGTGTATGAAATTGATTGTGTTATAGTATTTGGACATTTTTATTTACTCATATCATACAGAGGCTCAATAAAGGAAATAGAACTTCAAAATTATGTAAAAACAATCTCTTGAAACTAATAGCTAATCAATAATTATACTTTTTTGTGGGTTTTTTCTTTGGTTAAAATATCTAACTGGTTTTATCATAATATAACAATATATATATATATATATATATATATATATAAATATATATATATATATATATATATATATATTTATATTGTGTGTGGATGTCATGCCCGGAGCATTCCCGATGCGCCGGAGAGCTGGAACCATCCGCGGAAACCTGCCTGATACAGACCGCGTTTTTAGCTAGTAATGAAATGATGTATTTTTCACACAAAACGCATGTTGGGAGTCCTTATGGGGCTTCTTTGATTGACAAAAAATTGACAATCGGTAATGATGCTCTAGCTTTCGAATAATCCAGCAAAGAAATACTCCAAGGTTATTTTCGTTGAATTTACATTACTAATTCACTTTCCAATATGAAATTTTATCAAAATGGTGCGGAGGAATAAATAAAAACCTTGCTTCAGTTCCGTATACAGAATATGAACGAAAAGAAAGTTCTCCCAAACTTTTCATCTCATTATATTGAGTAATAAACTTTCCGCATTTTCTAATAAAATGAATTCAGTAAACTCGAGAGGACGGGTGGAATCCTAATACAACGGCATGAGCGCTATTGCTATCTGCATAAGTTATTAAAGTTTTTGTGCGGTGTGTTTTGTGTGTGTTGAGTCTTCAAAGGCATGGAAAAGAAAGATAATGAAGGCATGAGGGTATATGGAAAGCCCATAGAAATGGATCTCATAAATTCCTTCAGAAGTTAAGTTGAGAAAACGTTTTTCGCACATATAAAGGGTGGCCACTTTTCTAATTGTTAATCAGAGTTGGAATTACAGTTGCAAGGTAGGACATATGGGAGAAAGTTGTATATTTGAAAGCTCTCTCTGACAGGGAACCTATTTCCTATTTTTCCATTATATCTAGAAAACATTGACTTTAAAATTAGTGGTTTTGGAAATATCGAACCGTTGTAAGTACTCAACTGGGTTGAAGTGTATCCAACGCACTCTAGATGCAAAAATAAAAATGCTTCTGAAAAATCAAATATACCAAATTCATCTCAAAACTTTGTGATCATACTCAGAATCGTCTCTAGAATCCAAAAAAATTAAAATATACAGGGTGTTCCATTTGAAATTCCCAAGTTGCGATCGTTTCCGGTGAAATAGGAGAGCATGGCATATTGAAATATATTACAGTTCTTGCATGCAACACCCCTGTCAAGTTTGAATCATACCCTCAGAACTCTGGAAATCATGACGTCTAAAGAATAGGGAGTGGAAGTAACTCCCAGCGGTTTTTTTTAACGTTGACGTAGCCTAACCTATATGATGTGAATCTCTATTGTTATTTACATCATTCAAAAAAGCAATTATAAAGTGAACACGGATGTTTTTCGAAAAGAAAGGTTTGCAAAAGGAGCAGATTTATTGAAAAGTTGCCACATAGACAACGTCTACGAACAAGCTGATGGTAATTTTGTGTTAATATGTGGAAGAGTTTTGCGAGAAACTCCCGGAGATAAAAGTTCAAAAGCTAATACGAAATTTTATGAAGTCACAGTTGAGGTGAGTTCAAATAAGTACTGAATATATTGAATAAAAATAATATTAGGTTATGAATCATATATCCATAAAAAAATTGTCAGTGCGTTTTATTTCATTTCTAATTATACCAGAATCAAAAACACGGAAATTGATTGATGAATAGAAATATATACAGAGTGGGCCATTGAAAACGAAACAGCGGCTCTGTAGGTAGGCAGAACCGAATTATATAAAAACGCTCGGACACGTCAACTACATTCTCGAGGGGGACATCGTTCGTGATGAAATTCACCCGAAATACATTCCATCCCTCGGAGCTGTTACAGCCACCCCTAAAAAAAATTAAATGGCAACATATGGCAAGTGAAACCTCATTTGAAAGGTATTTTCCTTCTTAATATCAAACAACAAAAATAAATTAATTCTAACGATTCGTTTTCGAAATATAGGAACTTGAAGTTGGGAAATAACTTTTTATTCGCTCAATCAATAAACATGACATCAACAATGGAACTGTTTAAAGATAATTATCATTGTCAAGGAATTAGATGATCTAACTGTTTACCAACAAATAACATGCAATTCCGTTTAGAATTTTTATTTCATCCTCATTTACTTGACCGATTTTTTTTAAGGTTCTTAAAAATCGATAAAAAGACGTTTTCTCGAATTCGACTCAAATGCGAGTACAACAAAAACATGTGAGATATTTTTTTTCGCCAAAATCGCAATTGTGGACGTCTATCAGTGTCAAACTGATCTTTGATTGAACGACATTAGAGTGAATTACTTGTCTAAAGCTGCTGAAGATATTTCCGCAATAATGGTGTATACAATCGCGGAAAGAGTTGAAATAATAACAATTTTTTTTAAGAATGATGAGTGCGGTAACGGTACAGCTAATTTGTTCAATGAAACGCATCCAGATAAACTTGTTGCTAGAAAATACGTTCTAGAATTAGTGCAAAAATTTCGTCAAACTGGATCAGTAGCCAACAAGAAACGAGACCCAGAACGTAAATTTCTGTTGAGAAATGAAGCTATTGAAGTTGCACTTTTAGGACAAGTTCATGCAGACCCAACATTGAGCACAAATAAATTGGCTAGTGTTACCAATATCAGTAGAACCAGTATCCGCCGAATCCTGAAACATCATAAATTCCACCCCTACAAAATACATTTGGTACACCAATTGAATGAAGATTATTTTGATAGGCGACAGGAATTTTGTGAAATTACGACTACGAAATTATGACTATGATGAGAATTTCCTTTTCAACATCGGCTTTTCTGAATTCTTTTTGAATTCGACTGTGAATCGTCATAATTGTCGTTATTGGTCGGATGCCAATCCACATGTTTTCCACGAAGTCCATACTCAAACTCCCCAAAAACTCAGTCTGGGCCGGTATTTTTGGGGACCGTTTGATTGGACCAGTATTTCTCGACGGTAACCTGACAGGAGAAACTTATTTGGAATTACTGAATGAATTTGTTTATCCACAATTAGTAGAAATCATTGAAAATGACGATCGTTACCATGAAGACCACATTATGTACAGCTTGTTAGGGCGTTTTTAGATAGAATGTTTCCTGGAAGTTGGATTGGAAGAAGAGGCTCTATAGAGTGGCCAGCCAGAGCTCCAGATTTAACCCCACTCGACTTCTGGGGTCACTTGAAAAACAAAATATCTGCAACCGAACCAGGATCTCTGGAAGATTAACGAAGGAGAATTATTGAAGAATGCCGTCAAATAACGCCGGAAATGCTACGAAATGTGAGGTCTCGTTTTGAATAGAACTTGTACTATTGTATGGAAATGGGTGGTAGACAATTTGAACATTCAGTTCATTGACAATGATAATTATTGCGACAGTTGCTTTATCAGATATTGTTTTTATTGATTGAGTGATTAAAAAGTTATTTCCCAACTTCAAGTTCCTATATTTCGAAACGAATCGATAGAATTAATTTATTTTTGTTGTTTGATATTAAGAAGGAAAATACCTTTCAAATGAGGTATCACTTGGCATATGTTGTCATTTAAAAATTTAGGGGTGGCGGTCACAGCTCCGAGGGATGGAATGTATTTCGGGTGAATTTCATCGCGAACGATGTCCCCCTTGAAAATGTAGTTGACGTGTCCGAGCGTTTTTATATAATTCGGTTCTGCCGACCTACAAAGCCGCTGTTTCGTTTTCAATGGCCCACTCTGTATTATGACAGATTCTATGCATGAAATGATTCGGATACGCCTTATACTATTTGCTCATAATGGAAGAACATAACAATTATCGCTAAATCAATAATTGACTATTTCAGAATTTCATTTGGATTTGAATAAAGGGACTGATCTATTAAATTAGACCACATTACGATTCAAGAATTTAATTATAAATATTCCGAAAAAGTTACCTTATTTTATTTTCATGAGCATAATTCCAATTAAATAATATATCTTTTTTAGCTGAATATTGATCTATTAGTATGTGAGATCAATTGCAACTGCGAAGGTGGAAAAGGCTTTTGCAAACATTTCAAATGAATATAAGATCTTGATCCTTCCAATTAAAGAAAAAACCCGTATTGAAATGATTGCTAACGTATTTCGGCCTGCTTTTTACAAATACCCAAATCATTTTATGGAGAACCATTTACTAAGCAATAAAAATGAACACAAAATGAGAAGGATGTGAATCTCGAGTTGACTAGAATCAATTAATTACTCAAATTCCAAGTTTTCTTGTCCATTCATCAGATCAACTTTCTTGATCCCATATATTTTCACAAAACTCCGTCAAAGATTTGATAACAAAAACTTTTCAAATGAAAAAAAAAATCCTTTTAAATTTATAATAATGATAATCATATTATCACTCAACAGAACATACTTATCGATATGCGATCGGAGGAATTCTGATTATTGTACCTACTTCTTATACATTTCAGACACCTACAAATATTTCTGGGCCTACTTTGGATTACTCACATTTCACGAACAAAATCCACCCAACAATCATGGAATCATTATTCCTAGTTTCCATTATTTTAAAATTAGAATATATTTTTCAATTTAATGATTATTTGATTTGTTGAAAATATAAACAGGATGTTCGGGAAAGTAGTTGTTTTCTGTTAGACATTCACAAAAAATAACTTCATTTTAATCGTGGATTTTTCAATTCACAGAAAAATCTTTCTTTCAATATTCAATTGAGAATGTTTCCCTTTTCAACATGAATACCTTACAAGAGGTTATCTTGACGATGGAAGATAGTGACTAAAGTTTATCTTTCAGTCGCAGATGATTCCACATCTGATTTTATGAACATCCTGTTTATATTTTCAACAAATCAACCTATCATACCCCATGACAGGTTTTAATGTCAGAAAACACTAATTTCAAAGTGTCTCTCCAAAACAAATGATTCTAACTTTTTCCATCTTTGCAAAGTGAGATTGCTTCTTGAAAATGTGTTTCCCATTTCTTCCGGTCTTCCTGATGATCGTGGAAGCGTGAAATAGATTTTCGTCGACAAAAATGTATTGAAGACCTAGTGAATGCGATGTCTCTCCTGCGTCAATGTTACGAATGATTTCTGGTGAGTACTCTCTTTTGGAAAACATTCTTCTTTGCCTCATTCATCTTTATGAGTTCTTAATTAAGACTGGAATAGAAAATCAAATAACTATCTGAATGAAAATGCAAATTTTCAATTTCAGATTTTTTCTTTTGAGTTAGGGCCTTCTCAGAATATCTACAGATTTTTTCTTTTGAGTTAGGGCCTTCTCAGAATATCTATCAGATGTAGTTCAATGCACAGCGTGGGTTTAGCCGGGGAAGTAGTTGTTTTCTGTTAGACATCCACAAAAAATAACTTATCAATATTCAATTGAGAATGTTTCCCTTTTCATTAATGATTATTGTTACTGAACATCAATACCATAGCCCCGGACAACGATAAAAACTGAGCTCAGGATTTTTATACTCAGAATTCGAGAAATCAACGACGCTATAAAGAGAGATCCAGTGTCACAGGGTCGGATTACTTGTTATATTCCCTGCGCCTTGACATTTCTGCCAATAAACTATTCCATTTTATTAATTAAACGAAATTGTTTTTAATCAAATCTTGTAACTTGAATTTGACCCACTTGACGTGAAATTTGGCAGGTGTTCATAATTCCGGTGACAATGCATTATAGAATTTTTGATAGAGACGAAAACAAAATGGCGGCTCTAAGATGGTGGACGAGATTTGTGTTTATGGTACGATTCGACTCAAAATTTGTATGAGAGGGTTTTCAAAGTCGAGGATTATGAATTTTTTGTCAAATTCATAGAATAAAAATGGCGGCTTCAAGATGGCAGATGATCTCTGTGATTATGGTCCGATTCTATTTAAAATTGGTTTTCGGGGTCGGAGATTATCAATTTTTAGTCAAATTTCACAAATTTAAGATGGCGTCGCCAATATGGCGGACGAGTGTTATAATTATGGTCCGATTCGATTCAAAATTGGTATGTGGGGGTTTTCGGTGTCGAAAATTATTAATTTTTTGTCAAAATATATAAAATCAAAAAGGCGGCTCCAAGATGGCGTACGATATCTGTGATTATGGTCCGATTCTACACAAAATTGGTATGTGGAGGTTTTTGGAATCGGAGATTATGCATTTTTTGTCAAAATTCATAAATTTGAGATGACGGACGGGTTTTGTTATCAGCGTTCAATTCTATTCAAAATTGGTATATGGGGGTTTTCGGGGTTAAATATTAGGATTTTTTTGTAAAATGTATAAAATCAAAATGGCGGCTCCATGATGGCGGACGTTCTCTGTGATTATGCTTCGATTCTATTCAAAATTGGTATGTGGAGGGTTTTCGGGGTCGGAGATTATGAATTTTTTGTCAAAATTCATAAATTGAAGATGGCGGATGAGTTTTGTAATTATGGCTCGATTCTATTCAAAATTGGTATGTGGGGGTTTTCGGGGTTGAATATTATGATTTTTTGTCAATATTCATAAATTCAAGATGGCGGCTCCAAGATTATGGACAAGTTTTGTGATAATAAACCGTTTCTATTCAAAATTGTTGTGTCGGGGGTTTTGAGGTTGGAGATAATGAATTTAGTCGAAGATTATTGATTTTTTGTCAAAATTGATAAATCGAAGATGGCAGCTCCAGGATGGCAAACGAGTTGATCTTTGGATGGTCTCCTCATTGAAGAACTAGATAGCTCAGAACTTACAGGATAAAAGGCCTTATAATGACGATGCGTGAACAAAAATGCAAAGAATAAGGCGTACTTACTAAAAGGCACAAAATAAAATAGATAAGAAAAAATATTTTAAAGACGCTTTTATTGAAATGCGCTGAAAAAAGTAAAAATAATTGCTTTGGATGTGCGACGTAGGTTATTCCGTGAGTTATAGATTCAAAAGCTTGTCGCTTTTGTATTCGAACTGAAAACTAGCTCTATAACTCACGGAAGTTAACTTACGTCCCACATCCCAAGCAATTATTTTTTACTTTTTAGCGCATTTAAAATTGTTTTCAACCGACAACTTAGTTGCAAAGCAACCATCGGAAGTCAGAGACTTGTGTGAGTTAAGAAGACGGGGACTTCAGCTATTTAAGTGTCATCCGAAGCACTTTGAATAAAAGCTTGTCTTTAAGAAGGTTTTTATTAATCTATTTCAAACGTAATTGAAAATAAACTCTGCATGTTGGATGCAACTATTCGTGGATATACACTGTTCCACATTGGTTTTTGGGCGGCTTCTTTGAGTCCCTTTGAAGTGGAAAACCCGCAGTGGATTTTCCATGAATGTTTCAATGGGACACAGCGGCTCGGTGGATACAAACGAAACATTGACTTTTACCAATAGTCTAGTCGAGAAGTGAGTTTCCTGCGAAAAATCAAGTCTACTAAAAATATGAGCGATGGCCAATTCGATTCCGGATGTCATTCTGAGGAAGAAGTGATTTGTTTGAAAATATGAACAGGATGTTCATAAAATCAGATGTGGAATCATCTGCGTATGAAAGATAAACTTTAATCACTCTCTATACGTTGACACCTGATATAATTTTGTTGCCCCAGTATTGATTTGATGTTTTTTCAGCGGGAAGATTTGTAGCCTTGTTATTATTTTTTCTACTCAGTACGCCCGAGGTATTATTTGCTCGGAAGTGTATTTTTTGTTATTTCAGAGAATGATACAAAAGATCCCTGCAGGGTAAACAGTGTTGTACACTGCTAGGCAACAAATCTTCTTTCAAGTGGGAAACGGCACTAACCAGTAATTGAATTCGGTGTCAGTAATCAATTCCAAGAGCACAGTTGTTTTCTTCCAGATATTTTCATCGATTGCTCTCAAATTTTATTGTGGCGTGAGAGCATTCAGTTGGATACTCCTCAACTTATTTTAAGTCCAGTGAGAAAACGTCGATCATAGTTACAAAATAGTAAGACAATTCTAATTTTATGGAAATAACTGCTGATAAATTATTTAGTTTTAATTTTCGAAATCCGAGTTGGCTGTCATAAAATTGAGAACTCGGCTGAATAATGAATCGATTGCATGTCGATTTGCTTCAATTTGTACCTATCGACGGAGTGTTATTTGTTTGATAAAATATTTATTCATCTGAAATTATTTTAATTTGTAAATGCAGACAGAATTTGCAACGAAGTTTTTTTTCAAATATCATCATAACCTTTTATGAATGTTAAGAGCAACATTTAATTTTTTGAATATGTATCTATTAATAGTGAATATTTTGTATTTATATGAAACACTTTCATCACTATACAACCCAACAAACCTTTACTGCTTATGAATTGATAAATAGAAATATTTTTAATTCTTTTCAAGGATTTTTTTCTCGGTTATTTTATCCATTATGAAAGTGGAGGTGTATGCACGTGGCATAACCAATAATTTTTTTTCTAATCCCGTATTATAATACGCGAATTAAATATCTGCTATAGATTTATTAATATTGTCCATTTTAACACGAATTTTCATTTCGAAACAGATTTTGGCCTATAAAAACACGTACTTTTCATTATGAAACAAATTTTCGGCCTATTCGCTGTGTGCAAGACTGGTAATGCCCTCTAGTGACTCGATAGTGAAGTTTTCCTGGTTTATTTCCAATACTCACTGTGTAACAATTTAATTTTTTTAGTTTCTAAATAATCTACCACGATGTAACAATTTTGTGCTCACTACTAGTTCCAGATGAATCGAAGTTTTTTCTGTCAAAGAAAAAAGTAAGTAAATTATAAAAAATATGTATATTGATACGATAGTTCCCCGCATTTGGAGGTTATGCATGTCAAGTTATAGATATTCTGAATATCATAAAGTAATGCTACTTCTATGTTTTTTTAGGTACGGCCAGTAATGTGCTTGCTCGTTAGTTCATTGATGTCGCAGGTCTTGAGAACATAGAGAAGTGAGGGCGCCAAGTAGTTTGTTTAACAAATTGAACGAAGTACCCATATAATCTGACGGGAAACCACTAAATAACATCAGATTCAACGCAAAACTATTTAATGGAATTCTCAAATACTATAATAATGAGTAAAGGAATGAGGTTCACAATTTTAGTTGAATATGGGATCCCACTTTTACCCTTGTAAGGAACTGAGAACGTTGAACGGTCCCTAAATAATACTAGCACTCTCTAACACGTGTAATTGTCAACAAAATATTGCTTGTTGCTTATTCAGTACAGTACGATGTTTACTCTCTACAGTTAACATTAGTTCACATGTAAGGCCCATTGCTTTTGTAACCGAAACCAGTTCGTGAAAATTAAAACACAAATCCTCTGCGAGATTCTTTGTCCTGATACGAATGCCAGTGTATGACATTCAACTCGGAAAAATATCAAAAGTATCTCTGTCCCCTGTTCATAAGGCTGATCAGTTTACAACACCGTCCAGGCGTTCCCAAACTCACAGTTTTAGTCGCTATTTGCTTTTTATCACCGGCTCAACACCGTCCCACGGAACTTGGTTATACTTTTCTGTCCACTTGTAGGCGATAAAATGGAAAACGGAAAACATCTCAATATATATTTATCGAATGAAAACCTCACGTCCCGGAATTAGAGATTGAAATATCGTGGAATAACAGAACACTTATTTATCTCTTTGCTGCAGCTTATGTGATGCCGTTGGAAATGTATAAAATTTACATGTATCATTTTTGCACAGCACAGCCACTACGATAATAATAATAATGATTATTCATCTGAAATATGGTACCTACAATATTTTCAAGTTATTTGTGAATAAACGGGGAGACCACAGAAACTGAAAGTTTTCGCATGTTTTGTGATTACCTACTCCTGCCAACATGGGCGCTATCATAGTTTCATCTATTCCCTCCAGCCTCCACGGCGAATAGAAACAGGTACTTGGGGATAATCAAGGGGTATGTTTCTACATACTTGTTTGTCATTTAATTTTAATCGACATTCAATTACAACGCGTCAAAAGTACCCCATAAATAGTTTGAAATGAATTCTTGTTTTTATTTCATTATTTATTGGTAGTAGAAAAAATAGCATATGCAACGATCATGTAATGGCTATTAATACACTCGCACACGGTTTACTTACCTCGTGCTCATGTATTATAGCTATCATTACATGATCGTTGCAAAATATACTATTGTGTATTTCGTGCAAATAATTTCTTTTTCGCAGAGTGCTCACCTAGAAGGTCATCTTCAGTGCTTACCTGAAAAGTAAGTGGGTAAGTGAAATTTGGTTATTATTTGTGAACTTTATGGTTCGAAAACTTCAGGTAACACTAACTCGTCAGGTTAGCACAAGAAGAATCCATAAAAAATAACGACGTTCACAATGTAAAACAGATTAAAATTGAATATATGTAAAACAGATTAAAATTGTAGATATATCCAAGTAAAAAAGGATAAAATTTGAAATAAAACAAGTTCTTAATATTTATCACAGAAGGTAGCGTCAGGTACTCAAACAAGTAGAAGAAATTATTCTCGTTTCGGACGTCTATCGTCTTAATGGATTCAAAAGGTTTTCACGACGTTTCGAATGATTGTATGTGCAATCGTCTTCAGGTGAATACTATTCACCTGAAGACGATTGCATATACAAGCAATCGAAACGTCGTGAAAACCTTTTAAATCCATTAAGACGATGGACGTCCGAAACGAGAGTAATCAAGTTACCACATCGTCTACAACCTTCAAACAAACAAGTAGAAGAAATGCAGAAGAAGAATCGTCAATTTGTTTTGTTCCGTTGGTGATAGTCGAAAAGAGCAGACTGGCAGTTTCACATGTTATTTTTCTAACCTAACTTTTCAGACGTCTATGCAGGGGAATAAAAGACCTGTACAAGTTTTCTTTTATATTTAAACAAAGATTATTGTTGGCTAGTTCTACCTCGATATGTAAGTCTTCCAAAAAATCAATTCTGTTGTAATTCTTTCAAGTGACTTCATGCAGAATGTGTGCGTTCATATTGGGGCTGGAATGAAGAATATCACCATTTTTTTATTTATACCTTACAATAAACTCTATTAAAAATTAAAAAATATGGTAAAAATGTTTTTTTGATACGTCTTATAGTTTTCGAGATATTTAATTGTTAAGCTAGGCGTGCGACGACGCGGAGTCATCGGCCGCTGTGACGTCACTGTACAACGGTCGGTCAGTGCGTGCTCTGCTTCCGAGCTGTGTGTATGAAGTTTGCGTCGAAAATTGATAAAAATGTCGAATCCAGAAACTAGAAAATCGTGTATTGTGCCAAAGTTTTTAAATAAAACTACTAATGCACCCGAAAAGTTGTTTTTTATTGTTGCTTTCGAACCTAAAAACCGAAAGAAATGGATGCAAATCATGATGTTCTGGGGTGATTCGGCATTTCACTGTACAAATATCTCTTTTAACTTTTACATATCCAATAGCGTCGTCGTCGAAGCTGTTTCTAGCCGATCTAAAATAAAATAAACATAATTGGATCTGATATATAAAAAATAAAATACGGTAAATATAAGTTACTCTACACATGTACTCTGAATATTGGGAAAAACTTTCTTACGTGTTTTTCCTGAACACGAATCGGAAGAAATGGCGGTCATACCGTTCCCAAGTTAGAAAACTTAAAATACCTATTTTAAGCACCGTTTTGCACAAAATCACTCAAAATGCCCTTTTTACAGCATTACAATACACCTAAATCACTTATTTTCGCAAAACTTTGCACAAATATTGTCGTTTTATCGAAAATCCTCCTTCTTACACAGTTCCAAATGAAGAAATGTCATACTTCGACAGATGGAATTTAGTAACTTTGCCTTATTTTTCGTGTTGTTGATAAATGAATCCCCACCAACTTTTCGAATTCAAATGTGAGCAATAGTTTCCCCTTCATTTATGTGTGCAATTGTTGTGGGTGGTGATTCATTTATTACCAACATGAAAAATAAGGCAAAGTTACTAAATTCCATCTGTCAATGTGTAACATTTCTTTATTTGAAACTGTGTAAGAAGGAGGATTTTTTCGATAAAAACGACGATATTTTGTGCAAAGTTGTGCCGAAAATAAGTGATTTAGGGTGTATTGTTTATGCTGTTAAGAAGGGAGGCATTTTGAGTGATTTTTGTGCAGAAAACGGTGCTTGAAAATGAGGTTAATTTTTTTTAATTTCTCTAACTCGGGAACGGTATGAGACTGCCGCATTTTTCTTCCGGATTCGTGTTCAGGAGGCAAAAACACGTAAGAAATTTTTTTCCCTATATTCGGAGTGCATGTGTAGAGTAACTTTATATTTACCTAAAATACATAAAATGCACTTATCCACGATCACATTAAAGAGGAAATTAATATGAGAGGTTTTTCATCTTAGCTTAATAATATTTAATAGGTATAGTCGCGTGCATCCTAATAATAACCTACTTTTGAAAAAAATATTTCATGGGTTCAAATTTTAGAAAGTTTTGTACCTCTGGTACATCATGTTCAGGTTAGGTTTACTATGTTAATTTTTTGTTACATTACATATTAAAAAATACAAAATATAAGTCATGAAACTATGTAGGCATTCTTCCTTCTCAGGAACTTAATGTCAAGTAAAATGTTCATAGTATCAATATGAAGTATGACGTACATTTATAAAATACTAGTAATGAGAAATATTTACTCATAGGAATCAAAAGATTTATGATAAAAAGTAAAATGTTATTAAGTAATACTTACTTTTGCATTTTTACTTCTCGCATATCGGCGGCCAAGAAATCGGATTTATTTGAAAAATAGTGGGCAAACCATTAACCCGTCTATTTCAGGCAAGATATCAGATTGTCCTTTTTCAAAACCGTAATCCATATCTAATATTATACTTATAACACTATTGTAACACTGATTCACATAAAAACTTAAGTTAAAAACGTTATTGTGGTCGAACATCCGATAGCAAAGCAATGATTGAGGGTACGGTGAGCACGTTGTGTTGTGGAATGACGTCACGCGAGCATGGCGCGCTCACCCGAAATATTTGAATAGAACGGAAACTAAAATTGTCATAACTTCAACACTACTCGCTTGATTGAAATGAAACAAAAACATGTGTATTTCTAAACATTTAGGCTACACGGTCATGAAGTTTCAAGTCATTTAACAGATCCAGTGACATTCTTCATTATGTTTATTTACTTTCAGATGGTGACCAAAGGTAGAATGTTAGTGTTTGTTGAGATGTTCATTTATGCGGACATTCAAAGGTCTACACGTTCTACCATTGCAGGATGCATCACAATCATTGCAATTCAATTTATAAATACCACTTTTCGATAGTTTATTGAGTTTGTCTTTTGTGTTGACCAAATATCCACTCAGATTATTATTAGCCTTATAGGAAATTTTAATGTTGTCCATCTCAGTTTTTTTACATTTGAAATGTTTTTGGGATATGTTGTTATTCAAGAACGGAATTGAAATATATTTATCTATCGTATTGATGATTGGAAAACCAAGTTTTATTTCCATTTTATTTTTCAATTTTTGTATGAAGTAGTTAAACAAGTTGAGATCGTAACCATTATTGTGGGATATTTGTTATTTTGTTGTATTCAAAAAGTGATAATGGAGTATTCAAGAGCCGGTGAACATATAGCAATTGAAAGCTGTCTTTATGCTTATAAATATTGTGTATTAAGCCGTAAGGTAGTTTATTCTTTGATTCGATCTCCAATGTGAATGTGGGTGTACTTTATTGATTTTATTTAGAAGATGAGCAGCAGTGGGTATCTTGATTCCCATTTATGAAAACCAATATTTTATCCATTAACATATAAAATGTTCATTGATTCAGATATAGAAGACTTCTCAAAAGTAATTCTTACAATTTACACATTAATAGGTATTTATCATTTGAGGGCTATACTTTCGAGCAATTATAATTCTGTCGGTTAATATGTATATTCCGTATTCCGAGCCCGATCCTCTTGCAAACTTAGAGAGGACAAACACTCCAATTATGTCTCTCTCCCTCTCCCATTCAAATATCCTGGTTAAACCTCATATTAAAACCCTCCTCGCTTTTACATAATTGAGAGAGCCTACGTTGGCACATCTTGCATCTGCAAATTCTCCTGTTCTCGACGAAGTCGTACGATGACAACGAGGGATTAGGAGTTTCGGTTTGACAGAATTATTGCAAATTCGAGTTACCTACTATTGTAAAGAAGAATGGTTTTTCTGGAGGAGCTCGAAGGAAAAAATCTTCGAGAATGTTACATATGGCTTTGGATTTATTGAAACTCCAATATACCGTGTTTTCCATTGAACACATACCAATTTATAGGAGACATGCATATTTTTTATTATTGGGGAAATCTTTTCTTAAATATGATGACGTCCTGAACTTCTCGACTTTAAAATCTCGAATTGCACAATGGACAATCAAAAACTGGTTCATATATCCAATTCATATCAAATAAAAAAAAAACGGAAACGTAATGAAAGAACCGAAAGTAGATACCTATTGAGGGGGATGCATTGAAACAACCCGAAATACAGTTTCTTGTTATATTTCATGTATACAGTATATTTATTTTCTGACTATACCTTTCATGTCGTTAATGTGTGCGTCAATTTTCATGAAATAAAAAGTTATTCATATATTGTATGATTTTTTA
The DNA here is from genome assembly GCA_018342105.1 of Gonioctena quinquepunctata. NCBI lineage: Eukaryota > Metazoa > Arthropoda > Insecta > Coleoptera > Chrysomelidae > Gonioctena > Gonioctena quinquepunctata. The sequence goes on along the minus strand of JAFIRS010003816.1, from coordinate 67,483 downwards.
TATTTGTACTTGTATGTGATTTAATCTTACTATCTTATCTAATTGTATTGTATTTGATTGTATTTAATTTAATTATATCCTAATATCGAATTGGGCAATTGGGCACCGGTAGCTGGTCAGGTTGACGAGAGTCTTATCGATATTTGAGCCAAGCAACATCGGGCGCGTTTAGAACTTGGATGGGTAACCACCTGACAAGGAGGGTGCGCCTTAACTACTGTAGCGTAGTAGCATATCAATGAGCACGAGATAAGACGATGGATATGTCATCCTTCGGAAGGGACGTTAAGATGGCGGTCCCGAGTCCATAGATGTCGAGCTTGTTAAACAAAATTTCCGGTTGGGGGGAGTGTGCTCACCGGCGTCGGTGTTTAGCCCTGGTCGCAGAAATAGGCCGACGTTAAATAAAGCAATAAAATAAAGTATCCTAATATCGAAAAAAGTATTTATTCACTTATACAATATACTTCTGCCTATATAATGTGTGAATGTGAATACGTGTAAATTTTTTCTTTCGCATACTTACTCACTATAAATCTAATATTTATTCCTTTGTTTTGATAATAGTTCGCTTTCTACTAACGATTCTGTATTTACACTTTTCTTATATTTACACGGTTTTCAATTGTCGATATTAATATGGTAACTATAGGCGATGTTAAATTTACACTACCTTTAATTGTTCATTTTTTTATATGCTCTCATCAAATATTTTTAGTATTATATATGTTATTGTCATTTAATTCTTTATAAATAATGAAATTTTTGCTTAATCCCTGATCATTTTTCTCGAAATGCACAATTTTTCTAATATATAATATGTACATTATTCTATATGAGTTGAATAAATATATATTACTATTATAAGCCATAGTATATAGATTTTTGAATTACTTCCTCCTATTTATTTTTATGGCAGTTTATGAAGAACTTGAACGGATTTGTATTTCAAGGCCACAGTGTTGATGATTACAAATTATGTAAAATTCCCTTCCGAACGCCGGCCATTCAACTAAAAAAAAAAAAATTCCACTATATCACGTATTTATAATCTGGAATGCAGGGTATGGAATAAATAAAACGCTTGTTGAAACTTTTTTCGACTACTGGGCACCCTTTCCTCCATGTATGTATGTAATCGATCAACACAGATAGTCCCTTATAGACGTAATATCATTTACGAACTGTTTTTATATGACCTGTACTGGTAAAGCGTATGGGATTAAGGTTGGCGCCAAATATGGCTTGTAAAACTAATCCGATAGAGGAGCCACCATGCGTTATAGTGAATATTTATCCAAGTCTCCAACTTTGCAAATGAGTATTTATAGTCGAAACTAATTTCTACTACGAGACAATAGCCGGAGAACTATTATCATTTGGTTTAAAATCAATTAGGAAAAAATGATTCGTGAAATAGTTATTCCGAAATAACATTATTTGAAAGAAAATCCAACGTTGTTATATCCATTACAATGAGGTCCAACAAAGGTTAAAAAAATGATCCTAGAGATTCGTAATTATATTGGCTGGGTTGTCCTGTGAAGGTGAAATAAGAATCCTCGTTACGGATTCTACGGCAGAATATATTATGCCAACGGCAGAGGAATCGTTATTGGATTTTGAATTTTTATATTATTCTAGTGAATGTTTTGAAAATCTCGCATTATCAACCGATTGCCACTTTTGTGTTAGTTTGGGAATGACCTGATTTTTATGAAAACAATGAATACTCTTTGGATGCCATAATTCACTGGTTGAATTCTTACAACAGAAGATAAGAGATGGAAGTTGCAGCTCAAAATTTTTGAGAAAAAAATAAAAATAAAATCTTTTCTCAATGAATCTTTCTTCAAATTTCAGAAAAAAGCACTTTCCAATATCTGTGGCATTTTTACGGTTCATTCTGAACGACTAGAATATTCCTCTCCCTCAATATTCGTTGAGAAAGAGACGAAATTTTGTGGAGAGAAAAAATGGTTCCCACGTTATAAATATTTTATATGGATTGTGTGCTCCGTGGATAGAAGATGCTGTAGAAACAAAAATAGAAAGAAATAAATGATATTTTTTCACACTATAAGTTTATGATGCTTTGGCTGAGTCCATAATGCGTTATTGTATTATAGTGTGGGGTGGAACATTCAAGTCCTCTATAAAGAACCTAGAAGTAATCCAAAATACTCTGTTGAAAATTATGTTGGGGAAAAACAGGCGACATTCTACAGAATTGCTCTACAATGAAAGTGGGTTGTTAAGTGTAAGAAAACTGTACGTATTTAACTCTATATTATGGACTGTCAGCTCTCCAAGTACAACTATTCAGCATCCCTATAATACTCGGATAGGTAAAGATCTGACTATACCTACATGTGCCAAGATGTAGACTCACCCAAAACCATACATTTGTATCATATTTAGGACCAAAACTATATAATGCATTACCTTTACAATTAAAACAAATCCACAGTAAATTTAAACTGAAAAGAGAATTGAAGACATTCATAAAAAATAATTATAAAATGTTTGAAAATATACTCGATAGATAATCCATATAAAGTATAGGCTGGAACTTATTATAAACCACTGCTACATGAGTTGTCCCTATCTACATTTATTTTTATCTATCTTTCTCTTTCTTTCTCTCTATTTTCATCATTATACTCTTCTCTCCCTTTTTTAAGGATCTAAGTTAAATATAATTATATGTTATCTGCTCTGTTGAGTTTATTTGGTTGCTCGCTACAATACAAGCTGGCTTAGGTAGCGTCAATCGCATTAGACTCAACAGAAATACACCTAATTTGTACCTCGTTGCTGAGGACGACCTGTGAACTTTTTTGTTTATCTGAATGAATAAATTACTTACTTACTTTACTTTGTTCACTGAATTTTTTTTTGTAAAATCAGAAATAAGTGATTGATATTTTGGTAAGTATACTTTGACATTTTTGTGTCAATATTAATGTAGAAATTCACGATATCAATTTTTTTTTAAAGAAATTTGGTAGAGTGGTATCTTATTTCGAAGTATATAATCGCGGATAATCTAGCAACATCGTGTATATTGCAAAATTTTATCCGAACGTACAAATGGAGAAATAAATAATAATCACAGGGAAACAAACAAGGCAAGTTCGATAAAAGCTTGTAAAAATATCAGTGTTGCGAAAAAACACAATTTTCGAAATATTGAATCGATTAGCTGGCAAAGAGGTGCACTACCCTCAGAAGGAAGTTTGGAAACATTATTTCTCGTGTGCCTATTATCAGTCAGGAAAAACTTCGTTATATACTACAGATTGAACCTCCAGACCCCGACATTGATTGTTGATTTTTATTTATCCTTCCCCAAATTATATACTCTCCATGATACGATTATGAATAAATAATCTGCGAATCCGAAACGTTCCTTTTCTCTATTTTGCTACTTCTAAAGACGTTATCAAAATCACATTCCTATTTCATTATAGTATAGTAGGATTTTATGAATGAAATTTACATTGGCGCTCTCTATCCAAAAACAGCTGGACTAAGAAATCAGTAAGAATGTTGGTAAAGTAGGAACTATTTCTCACTATATGTTTGAGGTTGGCTATTCGCCGCCCATTTCGTATTACAAGTCAAGGTCCCAAACGAAATTGTCTGGAGATTCGCTTTTGATCGGAAGTTTTGAAATATTTTCATAGGTCTTTCGTTTGAAATAAAAAAGAAGCATGTATTGGCTTATTTCCTTCAATTATCGCCAAAAAAAGCTCAATTTTCGAAAAGAATTCAATTTCAGTATTTTCAATTAGTACGCTAATCCTTTCTACTAAATTTGAGTTCTCAAACTGTAACCGTTTCTCGATAAAACTTAAATAAAAATACATCTCATTGAACGTCCACCTTAATGGTTGCAAAGTTGTTCACATATATATTGAACCGAACCAAGGGCATGAATATGGTAAATGGTAAATTACTATTTTTAAATCTAATAATTAATATATCCAAGTCCAGTATACCTGCATGTTGTACTTGGATATCGATGTCTCATCTCATTCTCATTTTGAAAATAGTTATTTTTTTTCTTGTAAGTACTTACCAAAGAACGTTATTGTTGTTTTTTATTCATAATAGACGTTTATGGTTGTTTGAATTGTAATTTGTTTGTCCAAAGAAGTTAAGTTTTGTTTCTAATTCTAAAACACGTTACTTATGGTACTATATTACAGCATGTTTTTTTCATTAACTTACCCAAAGAGTCCTTACCCCCCAGGAAAATTTTGTATCGCCGCCCCTGAAACGAATATGATTCAATATAAAATACAAGTCAATATACATTTTAAATACATAAGAATTGTTGATCGAAGTTCCATAGAAACATGTAAGGTCTGAATAAAATTAATAATTAGGTTTGAATTCAAATAAATACATGGATACTAGTTACAGGATTTATTTGAAATATACATATCGAATATTACTTTTGATGATTTCTAAATTCGGGTTGTGCCAAAGTTTATTAAGCAAATTTTATTTAAATAAAAAAAAGCATGGAGGACTTTCAGTTTTAACTTTTTTTTTATTGCAACATTCGACTTAGCTCTCAGATTTGATATATTTCTTTTTTCTTACAAATTCTCATTATATTTTATGACTGAATTATTCGTTAACCCTCTGGGATCAAAATTTATACAGAATTCTCGAAATGCCACAATTAATTTTCTGGAAAAAAAGTACGTCATTTTATAATTTTAATATGATAATTGATACTAAAAATTGTAGGTGAAAAGGCAAAAATTGCCTTGAGAATATTCACAATTTCTCATTGAATCAGTATTTTACAGTATTAATAATAATCTTATAGTCGTACCTATATTCAAAACAACAACCATATCGAGATTTAAAAAAATACAATCAATAGTTTATAACTTGTTGAGAATGAATCTCCTCATAAAAATGTGTTTTATTTATAATTAATGAATGAGTCGTCGTCAACTGAACTAAACTTGAAAAATCAGTTTGCTGCTGTTGCTACAATGGGTGAGCAATTAGCCAATTTTTTATTCATAGAATAATACGGATTTGCCAAAATACTGGGAATCCAACTCCAAGATCTTATTCAACTATATTGATATGATCCAGTGGTTTATAATTTTTGCTCATGCAATTAATATTATGTATATATACTTCCAGATTGGACCTTTTATAACCCTGCATTTTTTTTTCAGGACATCAGGAAGATGCTTAAAATTTGTGAAACACAATGCGTAAATTTGTATTTTGTATGGCTGTTTTCATCGACTTTCTAACAAGAAATCAAATTTCGTTGTTCTCGTGTCCTGATAAACAAGACCCATTGTCATGAAGCCGTGTATTTCTCTGCAAGAATTTCACTCACTGCATCCTATGTGATAATCATGTCACAGTATTTATGTGATGTACACACTGGCATATCGAATCTAACCTCCTAACCTACAAAACACTTGTACCTCTTGGTATACTCAAGGTATACTCTGAGTTGCCAGTAGCGTGTCAATGCAGGTTTTAATGCAAATCATTATATTAAATTACCTCGGATTGCCTAGTCATTTGTCGCATGTTGATGTAAAACTCGTGAAAATGGGGGATTTTATAGAAAAATGACCTATATAAATGTTTCAAAGCAACAGAGATCTAAACAATTGAAAATCTAAGAAAATTTATTTTTGTTCTTGGCAAATTCATATCGTTGAGAAACAACAAATTCATATGACAGAAGCACTAACTCATACGACAAAAGATTTCTGTTGGAAAATTACCTGACACAATTTATTTCAATGGTGGCGTGATAGGGGAGTGTTAGATAGAGCAACGAAGACATGCGGGAAGGCCTGTACCACACGAAATGACTGAAATTAGGGAAGAAATTTTATAAATTGTCAAGAATGAACCAACAACTAGCATTGGAATAACGATTTTTTTAATTTACCTTAGCTTCAGAGATATTTGGGCAACTTCTGGATGAACAATTATATTATTTTCTCCTTTGAACTCCGGAAGGAAAATATTCGTTTCTTTGGAGTGTATTTCCTGGAAGAAACAATCGCCAGTGATTTACTTTGATCATGAAGACAATCACAACCCAATTTGAGACCTTCCAATGAGTCCAATTTCCGCTTTTTTTTCTTGGCGGATTTCCCCTATCTGTTCGGAACATTTTTCAATCCTCGAATGTATAAATCAAATCATTGTCTAGTTTTCATGAATAAAATTACATTGACAACCTGTACGCTACATCAGGTTTCCCTATTTCGTCGCCAACCACTATTTCTCCGTAAATATAAGAAGAAGAGGCAGAAGGAGCGTATTTTGCACCTTCAATATTTGATAACCTTTCGCCCTTACACACATCGGTTATTTTCTAAAAGACATTAAAAATTCGGGTAGGGTCTCGAGAAAAGCTTTTATGCTGGAAGTTTGGCAAAAATGTCATCCGTGACGAAGGAGATTGTCAAACGAAGCGAAGACGCATCTAATGTGTACTTAGTGCGATTCTTTATTTTGAATGGTGTATTTTCCACATTCCTGGTTGATAGCACACATTTAGTTGACAGGAAATCATTGAAAAAAGGGCACACTTGTTATGGAGATTGTGTTACGGTCGAATTGATCTGGCATGTATTTTATAATAATTGTCAATTGATTGCTGAAGATATTGATGAAAATATTCCTCAAAAACTTATTCCCTCCGCATCCTTCAGATCCATCACATAATAATAATTATGTATGAATTCCATTAAGACTATATTTACTATATGTTATCGGAGATATTGAAAAAAAACTAACAAGATTATGTAAGTAAAAATATTAAAAAAAGAATCTGCTTAAAGGTAACAAACATATTTTTAGACTAATTTGTAAAAAAATATGAACTGATGGGTGGGTGTTTATGAAATCAGATGTGGAATCATCTGCGACTCAAAGATAAACTCTAAATACTATTTATTTATTTAACAACTACTTATCCGGCTAAAGCCACGCTGGACATTGAACTAATCTGATAGATATTTTGAAGGGATCCTCACTCAAAAGAAAAAATCTCAAAATAAAAATTTGCATTTTTATTCAGATTGTTATTTGATTTTATATTCCAGTCTCAATTGATATTCGATTCACGGGTCCTCACTAAGTCCGTTTTTACAATATTCATGTTCTGTTCCATTTTGACTTAGGTACATTAATTTTTGTTTATATATGTCTTGATAAAAAAATAGATTGTTTCGAAGCTTGAATTAATAAAAGAGTTTCTCTTATCTCATCGGCGTTTTTTATGACTGCAACCCCAATGAATATCCTCTATATCAAGGGTACTATAATTAAGACTTCTGTCGGTCAAATCTGCTATGAAAAAATTGTTTGATATTAGTTACTCGCAATCAAATCGGTATCACACTTAACTTTACTAGGCTAACCAAGCTATTCAAGTTACTTGCTATCTAATTACCTACTGAACACAAAAAAAAACTGAACGTAAATATACAGCCTTTTCTTGAGGTGCATGAAGTGCCATTTTCAGCCAATCAAAAAAATTACTTTGAAGCCGCTTCCCTCGGTTCAGGAAGCGGCCTCGACCAACCGATTGTTTTGGAATAACTTCACCTCCATTTACACATCACAATACAGAGCAATAATGAATTCAAAAAAAATCGGTGTTTAACTAGCGTTTCTCAATAAGAAATAACTTTCACCGTCAGTGATGCGCTGGCTCTTATAAAGGTCATTATCACCAAGAAAATTCCAGTAACTTTTCGGTTTTTCTCGTAATCGCTAGATTCATTTCTCCGGTGCCTTCTAGAAGAATTTCCTGGAATATGGGGTCACGAGGCATGCGTCAGATTCATTCCTCAGGTGCCTTCTAGAATAATTTCCTGGAATATTGGCTCACGAGGCATGCGTCAGAAAACATGCAGTGTCGTAGTGGTATTTGTTTTCGTACCAATGTAATGGATTATTTTTTTCAAAAATCATTAAAACTAAGAATCATTGGGGTGAATTGCAAGATATTTTCCGATTTTGACTTTTTTGTTTTCATGAGAAAAGAGTATTTTACGTACATATTAAACAATATCTTTGGAGCCAGCAATGAATACTATATAGCTCTTTCGAATTATACCTCATGTGATCGACTACAAAAAATGTAGGTACCAAACTTACTGGCGTGGAGACCGCTGTCATTTTCTAGCTGCCGTTTTAGCAAAGCTGCAAAATGACAAGTGGTGTCGGATATTCTTTTTATTTCGGAAAAATAGGAGACCATTCCAGAATGCATTTATCGATTCATTTAGAATCTGAAAACTTCGATATAACAGGAGCAACTTTCTTGAATATAAAGCACTTTGGGATAATATTCGACTTTTTCAGGTATTTTGTGAACACCCTGTTCATTCACTCGAAGAAATATTACCAAATATAAACATCGAAATGAACGTTGTACATTATTAATTAGCAACAATTCACAAAAAAAAGTTACTAATTAAAGAAGATTTATCGGAAAATTTACTTATACAGAAATATTTAGCCAACTCCATACTCATGGAGTGACTAGAAGAGACTACAATGAACGTCTATGAATATGAGTGACTCGCAAGTCGTCCAATGGTGGGTTTTAAGCCGCGTACAGACCGAGATTTCAACGCAAACCAAGGCACATGTGCTCAGCGTTGGAGCCGGTGTGTACGGCGATCGTACACTACCGAACCGATTCCAAGCTTGGCGTTAGCGTTCGGTTGCGTTTGCTTCTTGAGCGGTACGTCAAAGAATGTTTGATTTGGTCTGGACGGGATTTGTTGCTTCCTTGTTTTCGTGGAGTAGTTTTCGGCATTACATAGACTATTTCGATATTTTAAATATAAATGCTAAACTTGAATATGAATTTCCGGTTGCCAAAAAATGAAGTGTTAATGCAAGCCTCTCTTTAGCGGGTATAGCGCTTTTGTAATTTGTATTCTGCTTTTCTATGTTTGACTTTACGAACAGAAGTAATGAATTAAAAATATCGGGTGTCATTCTGCAATAAAAATCAAAATGTCCACTATCTTCACTTCGAAGTTCCTCTAATAAGCCACTTCCACTGTAGGATGCCTGTTCTTCTTTTTCTTTGTAATTACAGAATGTAATATTAAAAACCCCGCACCTGCTTATAATAAATCTTCCTCGACGCTCGACATTTCTACTAGCTCTAGTCATACCGAACCCTCCCAAACGCTGTCGAACTCAAATCTAAATTTTGGTGTGGACGTACGCATTCCAATTCCTTCCAACGCCAAACACCAACGGGCAAATGTAGTCATGAAGTTACTACAAGACACTACAATGGCCACGTTTATACCGTGTCTTGGTATGCTGACTAATGATTATATTCCAACCAAATTATGTTAGAAAAAATCGAATTTATACGGTTTTCTTCACATAAAGGATTCAATATAAAGTTGAACCAGAGAAAGGTAGATCTCAGGTGAAAAACAACTACTTTCCTGGCAAATACCACGCAGAACGTTGAATGATATTCACCTGAAAATCCATGCATACTTCCATATAATATCAATGGACATTGAATGCAAATGTTTCTTTCTGATAAGCTCGATTATGTTTAATTTATGTCGTGTTCACCTAACAATCCGCATACCGGTTTCAGGCTTCTTGGCCCTCATCAGTACGGAGTAGTCAACCAGCCAAAGGTCCAAAGAACTCTGGCTGAAGTGAGACACAACGTAAACAAACCATCATCGATCTTGTAACACCTATAGGTACGCCGGAAAAGATAAACTTTAACTGGCGGTACCTAGTGACAGGAAGAAACTATCCAAAAATCTCCCACCTCGATAGGTTTCTAAATAAAAGATTCCTTCTCAGTAGGAGTGGCAAGCCCGTCTAGCATATAGTGAGAGATAAGTGCCATGTGAAGTGGAATGAATAGAAAAAATCGAATTTATACGGTTTTCTTCACATAAAGGATTCAATATAAAATTGAACCAGAGAAAGGTAGGTCTCAGGTGAAAAACAACTACTTTCCTGGCAAATATCACGCAGAACGTTGAATGATATTCACCTGAAAATCCATGCATACTTCCATATAATATCAATGGACATTGAATGCAAATGTTTCTTTCTGATAAGCTCGATTATGTTTAATTTATGTCGTGTTCACCTAACAATCCGCATACCGGTTTCAAGCTTCTTGGCCCTCATCAGTACGGAGTAGTCAACCAGCCAAAGGTCCAAAGAACTCTGGCTGAAGTGAGACACAACGTAAACAAACCATCATCGATCTTGTAACACCTATAGGTACGCCGGAAAAGATAAACTTTAACTGGCGGTACCTAGTGACAGAAAGAAACACTCCGAAAATCTTCCACCTCGATAGGTTTCTAAATAAAGATTCCTTCTCAGTAGGAGTGGCAAGCCCGTCTAGCATATAGTGAGAGATAAGTGCCATGTGAAGTGGAATGAATAGAAAAATCGAATTTATACGGTTTTCTTCACATAAAGGATTCAATATAAAATTGAACCAGAGAAAGGTAGATCTCAGGTGAAAAACAACTACTTTCCTGGCAAATACCACGCAGAACGTTGAATGATATTCACCTGAAAATCCATGCATACTTCCATATAATATCAATGGACATTGAATGCAAATGTTTCTTTCTGATAAGCTCGATTATGTTTAATTTATGTCGTGTTCACCTAACAATCCTTTCAGGTGAATATCATTCAACGTTCTGCGTGGTATTTGCCAGGAAAGTAGTTGTTTTTCACCTGAGATCTACCTTTCTCTGGTTCAATTTTATATTGAATCCTTTATGTGAAGAAAACCGTATAAATTCGATTTTTCTATTCATTCCACTTCACATGGCACTTATCTCTCACTATATGCTAGACGGGCTTCCACTCCTACTGAGAAGGAATCTTTATTTAGAAACCTATCGAGGTGGGAGATTTCGGAGTGTTCTTTCTATCACTAGGACCGCCAGTTAAAGTTTATCTTTCCGGCGTACCTATAGGTGTACAAGATCGATGATGGTTTGTTTACGTTGTGTCTCACTTCAGCCAGAGTTCTTGACTTTGGCTGGTTGACTACTCCGTACTGATGAGGCCAAGACCTGAAACCGGTATGCGGATTGTTAGGTGAACACGACATAAATTAAACATAATCGAGCTTATCAGAAAGAAACATTTGCATTCAATGTCCATTGATATTATATGGAAGTATGCATGGATTTTCAGGTGAATATCATTCAACGTTCTGCGTGGTATTTGCCAGGAAAGTAGTTGTTTTTCACTTCACTTCACATGGCACTTATCTCTCAAATTATGTTAGTCAGTCTGGTATAAACTGTGCACTTGGTCAAGTATTTAGCTTGGTTTGGTACCGAAATTTGTTGTGTACCAGACTATAATACCAAGTTGACTAAGATGGTGTAAACAGTATGATAAGTTTTACCAACCATGACTGTAAATTTTGGTTTGAAACATTGCTAAGCGTTCTGTTGTGGTGTGGTTATCACACTGCCTGAATGCACCGTATGGAAGCAATAGCCATAAAAAAGAGAGCGAGAGTTAGCGAAAAATATGTTTTGTGATTCCTAACCTTAGTTTCCGCATCATTACCTCGGAAATTGTTTTATATATTTTTGTTAGTATTTTTCATATAAAATGAGTTGCTGCAGTTCAGAACCTGCTTAAAAAAAGTCCGAAGGTATTAATTGGACAGATGAAGAAACCAGTGCGTTTCTTCAAATATTTTTGGACAAGAAAATTATATCAATTTTGGATGACAAAAAATTTAAACACCTAGACATTTACAAGAGCCTTGAAGAAGACATGTTGAGTAGGGCCTTTACAAAAACTGCTGAACAAATGAAATTTAAAATGAGTGAGCCTGAGCTCACTGACTTCCAGACATTGTCATTGACAGATGACACAATTCCGAATTAGCAGAGTTTCAAACCATTCTCTTGGTCACATGACTAAATAAATACCAAACCAGAACCATGTTGGTTAATTAATCATTTGACAAAACACGATGTAAATAAACGATTACTAAAACATTTGGTTTGTTTTTGGTCACATACACTTGGTAAGGTTACCAAATTCACATACGGTATAAACGTGGCCAATGAATATCTAATAAAAAAATAAAATGGACAAACTCCCAAATCTTTAAAAAAGCCCCCAAAAAAATAAAAAAAATAAATAATTTAACCGTTGCTGATCAAAAGTATGCCAACCATTAGTTTTTTTTTGTATTGTGGTCAACAAAGCAAGGCAAGATATTTTCGATGCCGAATTTACGACCGATCATCTCATTTTAAATGCATTTCGTTCAGTAATTAAATTGGCCGAAATTATTATTTGGAAATTAACACTATGTGTGATCTTGGTCGCCTTAATTGAAAAAATTTAATAATAAATTACTGAATGTTTTTTTTCATATGTATACCAGGTTAGATATTTTCAATGGTTAATTTTTTTTTAATTTGTATGTTTTCACCCTTTATCCTCTTTGCAATATGATAAAATCGATGAGTTCATTTCGGAATATAAATGTGTTCTGTGGGGGTTTTTTTGAAGGCGTTTGTCCATTTTATTCTTTTGGAGGGTCGATCTTAAACTTCAACCCTTTGAAATGGATGAAATTGATACGGGACGTTTATTTCTTGAATACCAACGTGTTCTGTGAATTTCAAGTTGGCAGGTTTATTCTGAAGGCTTTTGTCTATTTTATTTCTTTTGGGGGGTTGATTTTAGCCCTTCATCCCCTTTGCAAATGGATAAAATTGATAGGGCACGTTCATTTCTTGAATAAAACGTGTTCTGTGAATTTGAAGTTGGCAGGTTTTTTCTGAAGGCGTTTGTCCATTTTATTTCTTTCGGAGGGTTGATTTTAACCCTTCATCCCCTCTGCAAATGGATGAAGTTGATACGGGACGTTCATTCCGTGAATACTACGTTTCTGAATGAGTTTTTTCCTAGTATTCCAATTTTTATCCGAACCAGTGAAAAATATATTTTTGCCGACACCACTAGTGTTTTTACTGTTGGATAAAAGATACTGCTGAAAAATGACTGCCAACTTCACACCGTTCTAATTAATAAAGTACAACGTTCATTTCAATGTTTATATTTAGTAATTTTCTTCGAGTGAATGAACAGGGTGTTCACAAAATACCTGAAAAAATCGAATATTATCCCAAAGTGCTTTATATTCAAGAAAGTTGCTCCTGTTTATCGAAGTGAATCAAGTATTTTCAGATTCTAAATGAATCGATAAATGCATTCTGGAATGTTCTACTATTTTTCGGTATACCTAAAACATTTTTTTTTAAAATTTCGATACGCCAACTTTCTCTGTCGAACGGCTTGCGAGTTGTTCAATTTTATAGATGTTCATTGAGTGTCTCTAGTCACCCCATGAATTTGCAGTTGGCTAAATATTTCGGTATGAGTAAATTTTTCGAGAAATTTTCTACAATTACTAACTAGACTCCTTTTCTTGTGCATTGTTGCTAACTAATAACGTAAAAAGTTCATTTCAATGTTTATATTTAGTAATATCTCTTCGAGTCAATGAACAGAGTGTTTACAAAATACCTGAAAAAGTCAAATTTGGTCCCAAAGTGCCACACTTCATATTCAAGAAAGTTGGTTGCTCTTTCACTCCACTCGTGTTATTTCGAAGCGAATCCAGTTTTCCCAGATTTTAAATGAATCGATAAATGGGTTAAGCAATGTTTTCCTATTTTCCCGAAGTAAAAAAAATATCCAACGCCTCTGGTCATTTGGCAGCTATATCAAAAACGGCAGCGGTCTTTACACCACTACCAAACTTTGTATGCAATTTTTTGGGTTCAAACCATGAGGAAATATGAATGGTTAAAATAATCTGCCCCTGCTGAATCCGGGGGATTATTAGACAGGACGAACTGCACGGAAAGTTCCGATGAATCTATAATTTCAGTATCCAAGACTTCACCGAAAAACATCCATTTATATTTTTGCTATTTCCCTTTTCGAGCACCCCGATGTTGGTGGATATCGAACGTAGGAAACCTCGGGGTGACATCGTAACTATATTACGAGATAAGCGGAAAAAAGTGGAAAACGTCCCGGAGCTATTTCATTAATGAAACGTAAAAAATAAATGTGCTACGCGTTGTCGTCAAAATGTTCATCAAAATTGCACGAATGCGAATCTCACGCTGTGTTTCTCCAATAGGATTTACGTGTTTCGTATCCTGTTACTTTTTCTCTTCTGTCCCTCTGAGTCTGTTCTCGATCGGCGGAAAACATCTGCAGAAAACCGATGAGATTATGTGAGTGATATTTTCTAATTGAAATTAATCCTCTGTCAAAAAAATGGCACGCGAATTGATCATCACGTCAGTGCCAAATACTCATTCTTTATAAAGGGAAAATGTAGGTACACCCCCCTTTTATTTGTCGATTATAATGAATCTACACTTTTTCATTCCATAAATGCCCACGATGTAAACAAACTTAATAGGACAGTGATGTATTAAGAGTCACATGAACTAATAGGTATTTGAAAGATTTTTCTTAAGAAAAAAATCAGCTGAGGGACACCCCAGAACTTGACTGGCACGGGCCTCGAGAGAATGGGGTTATTTTGAAATAAAATATTTTTAGGGCTGTACGAAGTCAATTTGATCGGCCAATTGACCAAGTGAGATATTTGACAACAGTCCTAGTCAAAGCCTGAGTGAGCGGCCGCCTCGATAGACTGGGAAATGCTGGAAAGCTCCAACTGCAGACTTAATTTGATTTTTTTGTTGTGTTACTTTCTGCCAAATTTAGTTCTAATCCATCGGATATATTTTGAATAATTGAATGGCAGTTCCCTTCAAATATCAGAATTGGGTCATTTTCAAGCACCGTTTTCTCACTCACAAATTACTCATAGTCCCTCTTTCTTTTTACCAGCACACACTATTACTAATTTTTTTCTCGTTTTGGCATGAAAAAATTGCCGAATTTATTGATAAGGTCCTTCAACAGTTACAAACAAGCTATAACCTCTCACAGACACACTTCAGTAAATTTAACTTTTGGTATGTTGGTCACAACCAACTTTTCAATTCAAACAGTTGATGATTGGAAATGGAAGTGTATCAATTATATATCGAAAAGTAAACAGAATTGGAAGAGAAGTGAATTCTCAGGGAATTTCACATAGAACTTTTTTTCTAGTAACCGAGCTCTCCGTTTTGTCAACTCATGGGTTTGTGATGCTTCACTGAAATTCATTATGGAGCCATTAGAAATAGGCAATTCTCATGATAATTGATCCTATTAATGGAAAGAGACAGCACCCCGCCCGTTCTGGATTTTAGAAAAGGACCCAATTTAACCATCCCCATAAGGGAGGAATGGAAAGACAATGCGCCTGACAGACCCCCAAACCATGGATCAACCTGGTACACAGATGGATTTGGGGGAATGTCCGGCGCAGGGGTCTACGAAGAAGGAACAAAGAGATAAATCTCAGTTCCTTTAGGCAAATATGCCTCAGTGTTCCAGGCTGAAGTATATGCTATACTCACCTGTGTCCAGGAAAATCTCGACAATAAAAGACGAGGGTCTACTACCATCTACTCGGACAGCAAATCTGCTATTATGGCGTTAGGCGCAAATAGGATTGTATCCAAACTGGTGTCCGAGTGTAGAAACGCCATAGAAAGTTTATCGAAAACAAGCAAAGTCAGCCTCATATGGGTCCCGGGACACTCAGGTGTCCCCGGGAACGAGGATGCAGACAGATTAGCCAAGATAGGATCGGGAAAGACCTCAGTTGGACCTGAACCCATCTTGGGAATACCCAGCAACCTGGTAATCTCAAATATGGAGGAACTGCTACAAAAGCAGTTCCTTAAAACATGGCAAGACGCGCCAGGCATGGGGCAATCAAAGCTCCACATAAAGGAGCCAAGGAAAAAAATGTCTGAAGAGATCCTGTCACTTAACAGACGGGACATCAAGACTGTGACTGGGCTCCTAACGGGACATAATCACCTGAACAGGCACATGGAGCTCATTGGGATCACAGATGATCCCCTATGTAGATGGTGCCTGGAAGATGACGAGACATCGTCGCACATCCACACTGAGTGCCCAACTTCGGTGCACCAGAGGGAGATCAACCCTGGGAGCATAATTCTGAACCCAGAGGACGTCAAGGAGATTCAGCTGAGGAAGTTGCTGAATTTTGTCAAAGAAATCGGGATGTCCAGCTGATTTTCTCAGCACAAGTGGGCGCACAAAGGGCCCAAATAGAGAGGCCTACGTGTTCGGGGTTCTTCGGAACCAGCCCACCTTGTGCGAAGAAGAAGAAGAATGATAATTGATATCTTTATTGGGCATCAACATCTTGAACAACTTCAAGTTTGACAGAATAATATTCAAACGCTCCTTGTAATTCTAGAAGTCATTTTTTTATTTTTGACAGATGTTAGTTGGAGAAATAATTTTGACTGTTCTGGATACAGTTTTCAAGGGCTTTCAAATGACATATTGCAAGTCAACTTCCGTGCGCTATAAACAAAAGAGGAATAAGACGTTTTTCATTTTTGATAAATATAGCTGGCTATCGATATACACACAGACTTCTGTCTCTTATTACAGATTTCTATCCTGAGACTCAGGACACACAGACTTCTGTCTCTTATTACAGATTTCTATCCTGAGACTCAGGAGGACAATTTCAGTCGGTAATGTTTTAGTTGCTCTAGTTTCGATTGAGATGGCGTTAGCTAATGGAGTTGTCCATTCCGCTAATTCAATCCCAGCGAATGCTTTGAAGTGGATTGATTTTAATCGTTCGTCAGGTACCGCAGACATTAATCAATAATCATTGTCTGCTTGACCCACCATGTACTGATGAGGGACAAATACTCCGAAACCGGTCTACAGGTGGTCAACCTGAGTGAAGTGGTTAATATTTATCCATTTCGCAACAAACATTTGCAAAGTACCTTGTAGGACTTTGCACGTTAATCCATCGGATGTCATTCAACGTCCGTCGAGGCATTAGACAGGGAAGTAGTTGTTTTTTATGGATATTCGACCACATACACCTATTGTATTGTAGTCCCACAGTATTTGTAGTCAGCAGTCTTCAGGAATGAGACGTTTTCCATTTTTGATTTGTCATACCTGTTACAACCACATTATAGGTAAGGTGCAGTGTTGAATAATCACAAAAAATGATGTAAAAAATGAATAATCTTAGTTTTATCCATTGAATTATTAGTCGTTTTTATGACAATAAAAACCATTTTGAAACCTTATAATAAGTTTTATTGTAGCTCCAGGGCATGACTGCTTAAAAATTACAATACTATTATCAATCTAAAAAGCATATATGCACTTTGCGGGGAAACAAAAATATAAATGGCATAATTCGGAAGATCACCATGATGAGTAATCTAAAATGCTAAATGGACATTCCATTTTGTGCTCAGTTCCTTAAAAAACACCTATGATCGATTTGTTCTGCAAGAATAATATGCATAAATTGAATAAGCTTGTTCCAAACCTCTATGAAACTAGCCACATGTATGAATAATTGCGACATGGCCTATACATCGTTAAATAAAGTGATTAAGACAGATGAAGCGTTGGTCAGAATAATAATGATATTTGACAAGCAGAAAATATGACCAGTAGCAAATTGACTGAATCCTGGTCCTACTTTGTGCCAATATGTATAAATTTTTTACATGTTTTTTTACGAGGTTTTTTAGGTAACCTTCCACAGTGTGAAAATGAAAATATAATCAGGAAAAATATATACAAGTGTAGAAAGGGCAAACTAATTAAGATAAGTTACTGCGTTCACCAAACTATATTTCCTAAAAAAAAATGATTCAATTAGTCAGTAACTTGCCGTATTCCGAATTTTCCTTTAAAAAAATAGTAAAAATTCAAAAGATACTTCTTTAGATAGTTTGACGTTTCGGGGACTATATCTGCCCCTGTTCTCAAAATCTCCTAAATCTCCTTTAATAGTTTGAATAATTTGGTTTTTTCTCTTGCAAAGTCTTCCTAGTTTTTTAAAATGACGGATATCAATTGAGATCTGCCAAAAATTTGACAGTGACGTATTGCTCATTTGATATATGGGGTGTTGTTCAGATCAGTTTATTAGCATTCTGCCATTTCTCACTTCTTCTCTAAGTAGAGGTAACTATGCATGGTCCATTTCAACAGAATTTGTTGAAAATCAGTTGTTATTGGAAAGAAGAATACAGGTCGTTTCTTTCAATTTTCTATTCCATTCAATCAATCGCCATTGGATGTGAGGATATGTTCTGCAATTTTTCATCCGGTTATTTGTCGATATCTGCTGTAACTCTGATGTTCACTTTGGCGCACTTCTAATGGTCTTGACGTTTCACTTATATAACTATCACAACACGAACAAGGTATGTTGTTTGGTACTTTCTTCGGCGTTTTTATATTTTATTTGTTGTTAGTATAGATATGTGTGTTTGTTGTTCTAAATGATGTTCTCACATCATACCTATGTCCAATCCGTTTGAACTTCTCAGATAATCCGGGGACATAAGGTATTATGTTGGTTATGAAATGTGTAGGTGGTGGGAGTACTCCTGTTGGTTGTGTTAATTGGTTGTTTGGTGGATTGTTGTTTTCAATGTTAGTGATTGTTTTTTCCACAAACTGATCCGGATATGCATTTTCCCTGAGGACAGATTTTATGAGGTTTATTTCTTCCTGTAGATTCTGGTTGGAACTGCAAACTGTTTGGGTTCGATTATAGAGACATTTAACTATTCCTTTTTTCACACTGGCATGATGGTTTGAGTTGTTGTGTCAATTGGTATGTGTCTTCTTTCTGTTTACAGATGTTTCCATTCGGGATGATAATTTTTGGATCATGACATCTAAAAAGGGAAGTTGGTTATTTTGTTCTGATTCTAAATCTTGACAACTGCTTTTCAACAAATTCTGTTGAAATAGACCATGCATGGTTACCTCTACTAAGAGAAGAAATGAGAAATGGCAGAATGCTAATAAACTGATCTGAACAACACCCCATATATCAAATGAGCAATACGTCACATTCAAATTTTTGGCAGAACTCAATTGACATCCGTCATTTGAAAAAGCTGCAAAGACTCTGCAAGAGAAAAAAACAAATTATTAAAACTATTAAAGAAGATTTGGAGAATGGGGCAGAAATAGTCCCCGAAAATTCAAACTATATAAAGAAGTAACTTTTGAATTTTTAATATTTTTTTGATATGCAAATTCAGAATACGTCAAGTTACTGACTAATTGAATCATTTTTCTTCAGGAAATATAATTTGGTGAACTTATCGGGGTGAACTAATTAGTTTGCCCTTTCTACACTTGTAGAGATTTTTATGGTTATATTTTCATTTTCAGACTGTGGAAGGTTACCCAAAAAACCATGTCAAGAAACGTTTTTCCTCCACAAAAAATCACATTCATTCAATATGTATAAATTGTAAATCAAATTTATACTAACCAATATGAATGAATATTGTGAAATATATTTCAATTAAAATATTGATGGATTACTCAAAATTTCGACAACAATATCGAAAACATAGTTGTCCCTATTTTGAAAATAATATGATTTCACCAATATTTGTTTCATCTAATCGAGTTGAAAACAAAATTGAGTTCTATTACAAATTTTAAATCACCAAACTTAGTTACATATGCTAACTAACTTCGTCATAAACTTTTAACTAAATTTTTTTACATATTGATTATAGTTTGCATATCGATTTTAAATTATCAATTTTTAATTGGATAGCACAGTGATCAAACAGCGTTCCAAAAATATTTGGAAAGCCCTATTTATCTATATAGAATAATAGTTTTTACTTTATAGTGAGGGCAATTTTGTTTATAATTAAATTTCTATGTAGGTACACCGAAAAGTACGTTATTTTACCGTAAAAAATGCAAACAGAACTGACTTGTATGAATAATGACAACATCAACATGATGTCTTTCAATTTACGCCATTTCAATTTTTTTCATTGATATATATGATATTATTTTTTTTCTGTGAAATATAGCAATTAAAATTTAAATTATGTCTTGAAATCAAACTCTGAATAATCTGAATGAAACTTCACGTTGGGAACGATGCTGTATAATGATTAAACGAGGGGGTGTGTATTGATCGGTAAGGAGGGCGAAAGCGACCCGTTCGATTCTCCGCGTGCTCTTACTTCCACGAACTCGTTCGTGGCGTTGCCTAATCATATCCAATTTCCGAAATATTACTTCAAAATAATCAACCGTATAGAGAGTTGAGAGGCAAGGGCAAGAAATATATCGAAAATTGCACCGTCTGCTTTAATTGATGATATAAAGAAGAAATACGCCCATACAGAAACAAGCAAATCGAGGATATGGATAATCGAATGATCATAAATTGCAATAATTTGAGTTGGACATAAATAAAAACTTTTTAACAAAAAATTAAACTGAAAAGCAAAAAATTAAATAAACCTCTTAGTCTTAATAATAACTGAGCTCCTAACTAATGTAGTAACTAATTTTGAGTCGGCGCCAAACAAAAAATCAAGGAAGATCATTGTATTACTTTGAAGAAATAATCAAAACGCACCGGCACTCGTGCCATCATTTTACGCTTTACCTAATTCAATTGCTAGTTTGTTTGGCGCCGACTCAAAATTAGTTACTCACAGTAGTTAGGAGCTCAGTTATTATTAAGACTAAGGAGGTTTATTTTTTGCTTTTCAGTATATTTTTTAGTCGGTTTAATTTTTTGTTAAAAAGTTTTTAGTTTTTACTTTTTTGTGGCTAAAATTCACTAATAACTACCTAGTCAATTGACTCCAGGTATCCATTATGTAGTAGTGCCATCAGAGCTACATATATGTGTGCCAAGTTTCAACAGAATCGGTTCGCAGATGAAAAATTAATAATTCCCTATTTTACTACCCTTAGGGGTGGATTATTCCTTTCCAAATAAAAAAATTACCAACTCTGAAGTAGACCCTATCCAATAAAAAAAGAATAATCGGATAACCCAGTACAAAGTTATAGTGGTAGAATGGGTTAACGGGTAAAAATTCAGTGGAAATATCCCATTTTTCTAGCCTTAAAGGTGATATTTTTCTGTTTAATTCAAATGGGACCAACTTCGAAGTCGAAAAAGATTAATCGAAATCGAACTACTCTGTGAAAAGTTATGCGTGATCATACATAAAAAAAATATACGCGTCGACTAGAGAACCTCCTCCATTTTTTTCGTCCGTTAAAAAAGTCTAACCATGCAAGCCAGAGCGGCCCTTTAGTACTGAATATATGAATAAAAACTTAAATTGGAGGTGAATCGAATCCTCCCACTTTTTGAATTGTCTCCTGGCTATAATATCTGCCGTATCATTTGATATATGACTGTTGTATATTTTAATACCTTTATACAGAAGTGAAAATATTTTTATGCACCCACGCGTATATTTTAATACCTTTATACAGAAGTGAAAAAAATAGTTTTTTATGCACCCACGCGTTTGGGGGGGGGGCACTCAGTTTGTACAATTACTTACACATCAGTGATCAATTTCAATACAGAGACAAAACGCAGCATGGGATATTTTAAATAATAGTATAATATAAAGTAGATCAAATCATTCGAATGAAATGATTAACGAAATACTAACATTCTACAGAAACGTGCTATTACATTCATTATCTTCGTTCAAAACAATGTCCTTGTGGGGTATGCATTAGTGCAAGGCCACTTAACCGTTCTTCGCCCATATTGGACCTCAGCCAACTTTTGAGTCTTCTCAGTTCTTGAAAAACTCCTATCTGCAGATGCTACACTCACTGGAAGAGTACACAGATTTTTTTAAATTCATAAATTATTGGATACATCATTTTATCGCATTCAGCCTATCGCTCGGAATTTCAAATTCTTTACTGTGTTGCAGTAGGTATATATATTTCTGTGAATCCATTCAAATAATTAATTCATTTACAGAGTATATCATTTGAAATTTTTCGATTTAGGCCTTTTAGGTGTCACAATATATATAGTATCTATCCTGTGTCAGTCGACCAGAATTTATTTAAGGTGCATTACCACGTTTGGTGAGGGGCATGGCCCCTATGGCTCCCCCCTTATGACCGCCCTTCCATGTGTTTGTCTGAATATTATAAATATAACTAAAGTACCTCAAACTTTCTCTAATCCTTGCAGCCCCAACATGTTTTCCATGAACATCTTCTACCCTCTTCAGATCTCTTGAAAACGTCTTAGGGCAACATTTTCTTGTATATTACATTCTTTCAGGAATCCAAAACACAATAATATGAAATTAATTGTTTATTGTTTACTTTGGGATTCATAAAAAAAAATCGTAAAAATTATCTGAACAAATGGCAACATCGCTTACTTCAGTCACGCGGCAAACGTGCTCAGCGTGTCGTCAAATTATTGCTGTAGCTAGTTTCTGTATATCGAGAAAAAAACATTGTATTTGCTTGTAAGCAAATAATTGTCTTTTGAATAGAATCTAAAAATGCTAGAATTCAGATCTCCCGGAAGTGGAGATATTCCTTATTATTAAATGTGGTATTCGCTACTATTTCTCTCTTTGTTGTGTAGTTTGAGGTTATGTTCACCTTTTGGATTAATGTTTTCTTGTTGGACAGGTATGTATTGGGTATATTTTCTTATTTTGATTTAAATTGTCACACCCAATATTTGGAATGACCTTTTTCAAATATTTCGAATGAAATAAGTTTACTGGAGATTCTAGAGTTACCTACTTTTTTGATAACGTAAATGTTTGATATATTGTAATCATAAACATAATATTCAAAATAACAATTTTGAATGCCATATTTGCTTAATAGTTAACGACTGTCGTAAAAACAATTTGATTCTACTAAGTGATTCAAATTATTACGAACCTATCTATGAGTGTAATCCAATGAAAATTATTAAAAAATATACCAGTATGGCAGTAAAATGAGTGCAAGGAGTCCGATTTCCTCAATCATTGATGACTAAATATTTTACTCTGAAATCTTTTTTAATAACTCCAATTTTATAATTCAGGTGCAAAACTGTAATTAGGACAATGAAATAACTTTCAAAATCCAATCCTAATCACAACGTGCATGATGAAAAACTACTTATCAATATTTGTTTAAAAATATGAACAGGGTGTTAATAAACTCATATGTGGAAATTTTGAATTGATGCGGCCAATACTTGATGTAAATCCATATTGAGGCAAACAAAAGACACTCACTTCACTGAATAAATTTTCACTAAACTGGGTTTACAAAACCACGACACGTGTTTCGCTGTTACTTCTTAGGTGCAGAAAAACTAACTCAACAATGTATCATGTTAAATAACCAAGGCAGGTAGTAGTAGTTATATGAATCTAATTGAGAATTAAGGATCATCCAACAGAAAATTGATGACGGGGACTAAGTAGAGCGGGGATTATATCCCTTACCTGTTTAATCTTCAGTAAAACAAATTTAACAGGGGAAAATTATTTATGTTGATCTGGTCGTTATGCAAATATTGTGATTTTGCATTTATTTATCTTCAAACTTTCTAGAAGGTGGAGCTTACCACCTTTCTTTTCAATATGTTTTTCAGTCAAGAGGTGAGTAGCAAAAGTTGCATTTGTTTTAGCATTGACCAAACAGTTCCTATGTTCTGATAATCGCTTTTTGGCCTATGTGAAAACTTGCACAAGAGTCACAAGTTAATTTATATACTCCAGATTTTTTAGATTTCCCAGTTTTATCTTTATTGTTCTTATTGAATTTACCTAATTTTAATCAGTTTTGTATGCGATATTGATGTTGTTTTTAAGTAAGAAAGTAGATTTTTTTCCAATAGGATGGCCGAGATATGTTATAACTTTAAAATTATTTTGTTTTTGTTTTGAGAAAGAAACACTTCTCGAATAGCTTTTTTTTGAGATCAGGTTCAAACTATAACCGTTATCAATTGCAATTTGTTTAATTATATTCAACTCTTAATTAATTTTATTTTCCTCTGGAAAGGGGAATAATGATTAACCTATGTCTATGAAGTACATAATTATCCGTTGGTAAATTTGTTTTACTAAAGATTAAAGGTAAGTGATATAATCCCCGCTCTACTTAGTCCTCGTTCTATCAATTACCTATTGGATTATCCTTAATAACCTTAACTAGATTCGTATACCTACTACTACCTGCCTTGGTTATTTTACATGACGTGATTGTTGAGTTAGGGTCGTGGTTTTGTAAAACTAGTTTAGTGAAAATCATTTAGTGGAGTGAGTGCGTTTTGTTTGTTTTATCATATGTGGAATCATGAAAAATATGTGTATTTATATTATATTATTTATTACTTCTGTCATAACTTACAATACTTTATTATTATTATCTTTGTCATCATTACATTATATTCTTACGAAACTACGTACAATCGATAGTCCTTCGGAACTAAAGCTTCTGTGGTACCCATGTTTATTTACTATATACAACCACCTTCATTATATGAACACTCTTGTTTCTTAGTGAATAAACTTATATTATTATATCTGTGAATGAAAGATAAACTTCAGTCACTATCTTCCATCGTTCAAAATACTCTTTTGGAAATATTCATGTTTTTTCAATATTCAATCGAGAATGTTTCCTTTTTCTACCTATTATTAATTTCTCCCTTCATCTAGGAGTAGATAATTTTCATTAGGTTAAATTCACATTTATTTAATCAAACAAATGCGTTCAAGATCAAGAACTGTAAATAAAGTATTAAGCAAATATTCACCAAATAATCACAACCTTATATACAGTGCGGTCCATAGGTATGGAATAAATTCATTTTTAGCGTTATTATGTATTTGTTTGAAAAAACCTGAAACAGGTCGATTTTTATTATCAATTTTGACTATTTACAGTATGAAAATATTACCCCTCTTCTTGCGTCCGCTCTGAATTTTGAGCACCCCCTTAAAAAAATTAATGAGAAGGGGGGGTCGTGTGGCACCTTGTTCCAAAGAGATTTTCATTCTCTTTAGCAATATTAAGTTTTTCAAATTTGGTGCAATCATAACTGAGAAAATTTATTTTTAAACTGTAAAATGTTGATACTTCACGTAGAATGAAGGAAATAATGTCACATAATGTTTAGGAAGTATTTTTCAATCTTTAAATTAAAAATGTTCAAAATGAAGAAGACAATAAGCAAGTTGATCTTGGAATTCTCGTACAACATTTTGTAGGACCTCAGGGGTTATGTTGTTAATTTCTTCGTTATCCTAATTTTAAATCTCAATATTGTCCGTCTATTGAAATATACTTTTGATTTTAAATAACCCCATAAGAAGTAATCGATAGGAGTCAAATCGGGGGATCTAGGCGGCCATTCAATCGTTCCACGTCTTCCAATCCACCTATTGGCAAAAACTTCGTTCAAATAATCTCTAACAATACGTTTGTGATGCGGTGAAGCTCCGTCTTGTTGGTACCAAATTGATCTATCTATTGCATTTGGATCATTAACATCAGGAAAAGTAGTTTTAATGCAGGTTGTGAAAGGTTCATAAAGAAATCTAGATAAACCTCACCATCAACAGTGCCTTCAAAAAAGTAAGGGCCAATAATTTTGTTGTTAATGATACCAGCCCAAACGCTCACTATTTTAGGATATTTTGTGTGAGCCTCACACATCCAATAAGGATTTTATCTGCTCCAATATCTACAGTTTTGTCTATTAACCGTTCCATTTAAATGAAAAGTAGCTTCATCAGAATAAACAATTTTGTTTATGAACTGCAAATCTGCTTCCATTCTGTCCATCATCAGTTCCTTCTATCAGGATCATCCTCATTTAACTCCTGAACCAACTGAATTTTATAAGGATGGTATTTTTCTTTATCAAGCTCTGAATATCGATGATTACTTACATCATTGTCGGAGCAAGTTATCTTCATCAAATTCAACATTTCGACCTGGTTTTTCAATAGTTTTTACATGTCCAGTTTCACGAAATTTTGTTTCTATTTTGCTCACTGTAGACCGTGAGACGTGTTGACCAGGGTATGTGATATTAAACATTTCACAAACTTCCTTTTGAGTTCTTGTTTTATTTCCGCATCCAATCATAATTAAAATGTCTATTCTTTGAGTTTCGAATAAATGAGCCATAGTTAAATCAAACACACACACAACACAATTATTTTTCAATACAGTGACGTGTATCAGCAACTTATAAATATCAAAATAACCAGTAGTCTACTAGATTTACATCTACATTATTTATGTTGGTTTTGTGAATAATTTTTTGGTGTCTTGAACGACTTCTTCCTGAAGTTTAGCAAAACAGATAGAAAATACCTGATTATTTCTTATGGGGTTATTTAAAATCAAAAGTATATTTCAATAGACCAGACAATATTGCAGATTTAAAAGTTAGGATAACGGAAGAAATAAGAAAATTCAAGATCGACTTGCTTATTGTCAAGAAGTGAATGGTGGTCATTTTGAACATTTAATTTAATTGTAAAATAAATTGAAAAATACTTCCTAAACATTATGTGACGTTATTTCCTTCATTCTACGAGAAGTATAAAATTTTACATTTTCAAAATAATTTTCTTAGTTATGATTGCCCAAATTTGAAAAACTTATATTGCTGAACAGAGAATGAAAATCCCTTTCGAACAAGGGCCACAGACCCCCATCTCATAAAATTTTTGAGGGGGTGCTCATAATTCAGAGGGGTGCAAGAAGGGGGTTAATATTTTCATAGTGTGAATTGACAATAGAAATCGACCTGTTTCAGGTTTTTTTAAACAAATACATAATAATCTAAAAATTCATTTATTCCATACCTACCTATGGACCGCACTGGATGTTCATATATCAGGGAATGAACAGACCAAATTGTTACCTGTTTACACCCTCCCCGCCAATCAAAATTACTAATTCTCATTAGTAATTGTTTTTTGTTGACAAAGGTTATGCATCTGGTATCAAGGAATTTTCAGACATGTATTTCATAACGTCTTCACCGAGGTCTTCACACTCGATTCTCGACTTCTGAATTTATCATATTTTCCATATTGATAATTTTCATGTGAATATAACGTAA
The DNA here is from genome assembly GCA_018342105.1 of Gonioctena quinquepunctata. NCBI lineage: Eukaryota > Metazoa > Arthropoda > Insecta > Coleoptera > Chrysomelidae > Gonioctena > Gonioctena quinquepunctata. The sequence goes on along the minus strand of JAFIRS010003816.1, from coordinate 40,293 downwards.
CATTTATATCCACCGAATATAGCGCCGACCTATCTTAGAATCAAAATGGCATGCAATTTAACCAAGAACTTTGTTGCAGAATATTAAATATTTCTCGAAAATTCGAAACTCCAGAGTTTCTGTATATTCTGAGAAATATCTTGTTTCATGATCACCGTCAGTATTTTGATATTTAAAAGTAGTTTCGGTCTATATAAAAAATGAAATAATATGGGGTAGCGCAAAGTAAACCTTCTTTTCACTTGGAATGTATTCCATCTAGAGAAATTTGTTGAGTGTTTCAATGTTAAATTCATCTAACTGTGTTCTTCAAGATAACGAATTCAAAGTACACACCATTGGGGCGTTTAATTATTTTTTTAAACAGAAAGTTTTGGCTTAGAGTAATGAAATAATCAGACGTGGTCTTTGCCCCCCCGCTCTAGTCAAACCCTTTGCCTCCTTCCTGTGAAATCTGCGACGACATTTGAGGGAGATAGTTGGAATGGTAATATTGATACACTCTGACCTGCTGAAATGCAAAATTGCTATCCAAATGAACTTATATCTTTACTAGCTGGCTGGTAACCGCGACTTCGGCCGCGTAGAATTTGTATTTTTTTTTCCTGTTTTTCTTTGTGTTGTTCCATCTAACTTATGCCTGTGGCTTTGTCCACTTCCTGTTATCCAGTTATCCCATTATCCCTTTATCTCGTTATCCCTATATCCCGTCACAAGATAAATATATTCCAGTTTTTAAGTCTAATCATTGGCTTTCAAACACAAAAAGTTTCATCAAAATTGGTTTTTGCGTAACGCTCGTACAAACAAACAGATAATTACAATTTTATAATAGTTTTTGCGTAATGCTCGTACAAACTAACAGACAATTACAATTTTACAATAGTATATAGATATATACATATTTGACAATTTGTACAAGTTCACTAGATAGATTTGTTGAAGATATAAACAGGATGTTCATAAAATCAGATGTGGAATCATCTGCGACTGAAAGATAAACTTTAGTCATTCTTCCATCGTCAAGATTACCTCTTGTGGGGTATTCATGTTGAGAAGGAAACATTCTCAATTGAATATTGATAGAAAGATTTTTCTGTGAATTGAAAATCCGGATTAAAATGAAGTTATTTTTTGTGAATGTCTAACAGAAAACAATATTCCCCGGTAAAGCCACGCTGGACATTGAACTACATCTGATAGATATTCTGAAAAGGCCCTAACTCAAAAGAAAAAATCTGAAATTGAAAATTTGCATATTCATTCAGATAGTTATTTGATTTTCTATTCCAGTCTTAATTAAGAACTCATAAAGATGAATGAGGCAAAGAAGAATGTTTTCCAAAAGAGAGTACTCACCAGAAATCATACGTAACATTGACGCAGGAGAGACATCGCATTCACTAGGTCTTCAATACATTTGTCAGAAAACACTAATTTCGAAGTGTCTCTCCAAAAGAAATGATTCTAACGTTTTCCATCTTTGCAAAGTGAGATTGCTTCTTGAAAATGTGTTTCCCATTTCTTCCGGTCTTCCTGATGCTCGTGGAAGCGTGAAATAGATTTTCGTCGACAAAAATGTATTGAAGACCTAGTGAATGCGATGTCTCTCCTGCGTCAATGTTACGAATGATTTCTGGTGAGTACTCTCTTTTGGAAAACATTCTTCTTTGCCTCATCCATCTTTATGAGTTCTTAATTAAGACTGGAATAGAAAATCAAATAACTATCTGAATGAATATGCAAATTTTCAATTTCAGATTTTTTCTTTTGAGTTAGGGCCTTTTCAGAATAGCTATCAGATGTAGTTCAATGTCCAGCGTGGCTTTAGCCGGGGAAGTAGTTATTTTCTGTTAGACATTCACAAAAAATAACTTCATTTTAATCGCGGATTTTTCAATTCACAGAAGAATCTTTCTATCAATATTCAATTGAGAATGTTTCCCTTTTCAACATGAATACCCCACAAGAGGTAATCTTGACGATGGAAGATAGTGACTAAAGTTTATCTTTCAGTCGCAGATGATTCCACATCTGATTTTATGAACATCCTGTTTATATCTTCAACAAATCAATCTATCATACCCCATGACAGGTTTTAATGTCAGAAAACACTCATTTCGAAGTGTCTCTCCAAAAGAAATGATTCTTACGTTTTCCATCTTTGCAAAGTGAGATTGCTTCTTGAAAATGTGTTTCCCATTTCTTCCGGTCTTCCTGATGATCGTGGAAGCGTGAAATAGATTTTCGTCGACAAAAATGTATTGAAGTACTAGTGAATGCGATGTCTCTCCTGCGTCAATGTTACGAATGATTTCTGGTGAGTACTCTCTTTTGGAAAACATTCTTCTTTGCCTCATTCATCTTTATGAGTTCTTAATTAAGACTGGAATAGAAAATCAAATAACTATCTGAATGAATATGCAAATTTTCAATTTCAGATTTTTTCTTTTGAGTTAGGGCCTTTTCAGAATATCTATCAGATGTAGTTCAATGTCCAGCGTGGCTTTAGCCGGGGAAGTAGTTGTTTTCTGTTAGACATTCACAAAAAATAACTTCATTTTAATCGCGGATTTTTCAATTCACAGAAAAATCTTTCTCTCAATATTCAATTGAGAATGTTTCCCTTTTCAACATGAATACCCCACAAGAGGTAATCTTGACGATGGAAGATAGTGACTGAAGTTTATCTTTCAGTCGCAGATGATTCCACATCTGATTTTATGAACATCCTGTTTATATCTTCAACAAATCAATCTATCATACCCCATGACAGGTTTTAATGTTAGAAAACACTAATTTCGAAGTGTCTCTCCAAAAGAAATGATTCTAACGTTTTCCATCTTTGCAAAGTGAGATTGCTTCTTGAAAATGTGTTTCCCATTTCTTCCGGTCTTCCTGATGATCGTGGAAGCGTGAAATAGATTTTCGTCGACAAAAATGTATTGAAGACCTAGTGAATGCGATGTCTCTCCTGCGTCAATGTTACGAATTATTTCTGGTGAGTACTCTCTTTTGGAAAACATTCTTCTTTGCCTCATTCATCTTTATGAGTTCTTAATTAAGACTGGAATAGAAAATCAAATAACTATCTGAATGAATATGCAAATTTTCAATTTCAGATTTTTTCTTTTGAGTTAGGGCCTTTTCAGAATATCTATCAGATGTAGTTCAATGTTCAGCGTGGCTTTAGCCGGGAAAGTAGTTGTTTTCTGTTAGACATTCACAAAAAATAACTTCATTTTAATCGCGGATTTTTCAATTCACAGAAAAATCTTTCTATCAATATTCAATTGAGAATGTTTCCCTTTTCTTCACTAGATACTTACTGATGGGCAAATGAGAGAATGACCTGATTCTAGAAAAAAGTACATATATACGCATTAATTTAACAAAAACCTATAAAACAATTACAGGGGAACCAAGAATTACATGACGTGAATTGGTCTGAACCTTTATCTTTAATCGACACCATCATTGTCAGCGTGTTTATTGTTCGAAAACATGAGTAGTTGCTACCAAAAACAACAGGGTCGGATTGATTTCTTTTTATTATTACAAGCTTTTATTTAGTTTCACCTGTCCCGATGTTTGTCATCAAATCTTGCAAGTTAAATTTGACCCCCTTCTAGTTGTTCGATAAACGTGAAATTTGGCAGGTGTTCATAGTTCCCGTGACAATGCATTATGCATTTGTTAGAGAAAAAAAAACAAGATGGCGGACGAGATTTGTGTTTATGGTGCGATTCGATTCAAAATTGGTATGTGTGGGTTTTCAGGGTCAAAGATTATGAATTTTCTGACAAAATTCATGAAATCAAAATGGCGGCTTCAAGATGTATGACAATTTCTGTGATTATAGTCTTATTCTTTTCAAAATTGGTATATTGGGTTTTCGGGGTCAGAGATTATTCACAAATTCAAGATGGCGGCTCCAAGATGGCGAACGAGTTTTGTAATTATGGTCCGATTCGATTCAAAATTGGTATGTGGGTGTTAGGGGTACTTACTAAAAAGCTTTTCGCATCTGTATTCGAAATGAAAACTTTGCGCAAAAAGCTCTAGAATCTAGAACTCACGGAATAACCCACGTCACATATCCAAAGCAATTATTTTGTACTTTTTAGGGTATTTGAATAAAAGCTTGTTTTTAAAAAGTTTTTTCTTTATTAATTTTGCCATTGAGTGCTTGATATAATGTTGAGTCTGAAATGAAACATTGTAACATGTAGATTTCACCCTAGGTAAAGCTGACTGTCATTTTTGGTGCAAAATACTAGACGATTGACTATTATAGTGGACTAAGCCAGTGAAATTGGGTTCTCAAGTGTTGTACCAGCTCGTATTGACCATCCAACAATTATCTATTGTACTTGTAGTTACATTATTTTCCATATTGAGTCATTTCGTTTGGAAGTGAAGTAATTTTTCAATTCATCTGATTGCATCAACCGGGAAAACATATTTTACACATGTGTTGAATTTAAACCCTGTGGATGAAAATTCAATTCACCGTACAGATGAAAGGGAACAAGGGTTTAATTTTGGCAATTTTCAATTTATTCGAATACTTAGGGCAGCAGTGACGTAGGGTAGCGCAAACTTCATCATTAATCTATCTAAGTTTAACATCAAAAAATATTCATTGGGTCAAGCATAACTGAGAAAAAGTTTGTCAAAAGTCAAAATTATCTGAGGAAAAGCTACCGACTTTCCTCTCATTCTGAATTAACAAGTTCCAGCATTGTGTTCATTTGACGTGAAATGGTTTACTTTATCTTTCTGTTTCTGTTTTTTCTTCTACTTATTGCATCTTGTGCTGAAACTTTATGTATTCCCCTACTTCTATCAATTTGAATAACCATTCTAGAGTTTTACTATTATTCTATAACTGGCGTCAGTTTAAACATAGTATTGAAATTTTAACATTTTGTGTAAAATATGCAGCCACAGCACCGTGTGAATTGTAACCCCTTGTAAAGGCTGACCAACTCATCGCGCATAGACTGAACATTATTCTGACAGAGACACATTGATTTGCACCGAGAAGAGGAAATATATTATTATGCGGCAGATTGAGTGGCTTTATGCTTCTAAATTGTTGTAATGAGTTGAATTCGTGTTTTATTAATTCATTCAATTGTTCAATATTATGCCATTTTAGTGTTTCGTTATTTGGATTGGAAGGTAAGTAGAATAATTTTACTTGATTTGTTGTATTTGCGAAATTTGGCAGGCAATAAGTGATTTCCTTCGTTCTTGATAGACCGAACTGAGAATTTATAATTCGTTGTATTCGGATCAGTGTGTGTGGTGAATGTATGTATATATTTCCTTGCCTGTCAAGTTATTACAACGATATTTGTGTGCATTTGTGTGTGTACAATCGAAATGATTACTCTGTAGGTACCAATAGTATCATTTATTGATATACAAATGAGGAATAATCTCGCGATCTAGGACTTATAAATTAAATGATTTATTTTTGTGTATTTCAATGATTCATGACGTGTCTGTGTAACGTATTTTTGTGTTTTCAATGACCTATAACGTGCCTGTGTGTTAAGTGTCATGGTAATGCAGTATTTTTGAGTGTGTCAATGACCTATAACGTGCCTGAGTTATATTAATACAATGAGGCGTTTTAATGACTTGCAACATGCCTGTATTTGAAGTTGCTCGTCTTTATTAGTTTTGTTACAGTAATTATCAGTATCCAAAAATGATATTATAATTTTACTAGAGTTCATGTGGTAGGTATTCCTTACTAGAGTGATTGGGAGCATTCATAATTTCAGAATTTGGTCCGTTTCCGTCTTTCCAGACAAGCAATACCTATAAACTGGGAATAAAAGTGCTTCAGAACGCTCGTGGCATTATTATTAAATCCATTACACAAAGAAAAAGCTCCAATGAAAGAAGTTTTAAACTTTAATAATGATTCAAACGGAAATCGAAAGTATCTCCATTTCACGATAAATACCGGGGCCTCGGTGCCGTTGTCTCGGACGGACACCTCGATGAACGTCATGTAGGCGATAATATTTTTTGTGCTACTGTTTACACGATCGAGCGGTAAGTAGGTCAACACAACGAAGTTGGCCTTGAAAGTAAGAAGCGATGGTTTTCATCGTCACTTCGTTCCGTCTCTTTCTCTCCCTCACTCCCGCTTCTGTTAAAACCCACAACGGCTTCGGTGGAGTCGGTCCAGACGAAGCTAACGAACGTCTAGCGTAGCACATCATTCCTGTTATGCTAGCCTTCGCTTTGGTAATTTTGGCGTTTGTTATAAGTCGATTTGTGATTCTTTTCGTCAATCAGTTCAGTGATATTTTTTCGAAACAGGTCATCAGTTTTGACGTTACTATTGACGAGGTCAAAAGTATGGATACATTTAGGGATTTTGGAGGATAGTTTTGACACGAAATTGATTCCTGCTCTAACCCTATTTCGTTTCCTTTTGGAATTCCATGCTGTGGTAAATATTGTACCTATGATTCTTGTCCCATCTGAATATTCCACTGATTCATTTCTAACAGGAATATTAAATTATGGAAGGAAAGGATTCACGAGTGTGTGTCGATTCCTATGTCCTCGAATGGCTCAGTTGGTAGAGCGTATGGCTAGAGATCATAAGGTCATGGGTTCGACTCCCGCTTGATAATGCTTTTTTTCTTCAATTTAATAATTTGTCCACTATGCCACAAAATTCCCTTCTTTCATTATATGTATTTCGGACACTTTCACATTCCACTGAATGTTCCATTGAATTGGGAATTCAAAATTAGATGCCAGCGCCAGAGTGGCGAAAATGCAAACCAGACATAAGTACATTGTTTGTGTTTTTTGTGTGTTTTCATAGAGGTTATACACTTGTTTGGAGTTTTTCTTAAAATATTTCCATTTTGTATTCGTTTCCAGTTTTTTTAGTGTAGTGTTATTCATTCCAAGACTCAAGTGAAGTGGTGTACCTATTTAAATCTAAAGACAATATCAATTGCAAAAACTCTCTTGGAAGGAGACAAAGTATGTTCTAATTTGCTTGCAAAAAAAATATTTTCCGTAGTTCTGGACAGCTTAGTGAAGTCATCTCACTATTTGTGAATGTTCGAATTGAAATAAAACCAACAAAAAACTTTTTTTTTATTTCATCTAAAACAAACAAGATGGTATGAATTTGTGTCCTTATTGTTGTGAATGTTTAAAATTTTAGCATAGAATGTCATTTGAAGGTATTATAAGTTCGCATTGCCCCATCACTAGTTCGTAAGACAATTAGTTGTGTCTTTTATTTAGTAAATAATAACACTTATCACCTAGATATACATATATAGTCATTTTTTTTCACACTGGCATGAATAATCTTCAGTATGTTGCATAATATATCTTTTTTTTTCTTAACTCTTTTTTCTTTCTTCTCAACTCTCTTTGAAGGTTCTCTTTTCACTTTTTTTTTGGCCTCGGACGATATTACAGGAAGATTTTGGGAAAAAACTATATTTTTCTTCAAGATCCCAAGAGCCCGTCGTCCGTCTATAGACTCACTCAATCCTAGATTAGTCTAAACCAGAACGTTATGTTAATTTTCTCACGGAAAATTATGAAAACTTATGTCAGTACAACGGGATCGTTTTGGCCAAGAGTCACATTGAGATACACAACAATAATGATTTGAACTTGAATTACTCATTTTTTCACTCGAGGTCGTACAGTAATCAACAGAACATTCACCAGGTAAACCAGAATTTCATTAAATGTCAACAATCACAAGAGATTCGACAAGTTTTAAGTATACAATGGCTAAAATCATATAAACATTAATGTTTCAAAAAGTAAACAATGTACTTATGTATAGTTTCAGAACTCGACACCAGAGAGAGTATCCGTTATTTTGAATTCCCAATATTTCATGAATTTAAATTTTCCTTTCTTTATTGAATCCCTATCTGCGAATGTATCAGAAATTTTCCAAAAATTATTTTTAGGAATGTCGTGAGTGTAGGATTTCCATCTAAGAAAGCCTCGGGAAAATCCGAATGATAAAGAATTGCATAAGTAACCCCTTTACCACACTTTCTCACTTCACACCTATATGCGCATTTCGATGACTAAGTTGTCATCCAGTTTAGTGAGTTTAGGTAAACTACAATCCTAAAGTCACAATTGTTTTAATTAAATTATTAAATATATAAAGATACCATTTATTATCTAATGAGCTTTGTTCCTCATAAGTTTATGAAATATAATACCCCACCTTTATCAATTCCCACTAGCAGCGCTAGTAGTCCGATAGGGACAAACATTACCTAACTCACATTAAAATACATGTAAAAATAAATTAAAAAAAAAATTTTTTTGACGACGTTCCAGGAGCCCAATTAAAATTTGCAAATGTGAAGGATAATAATGTAGCAACATTAAAACGGTGGCTTGCTTGTAAAAATTTTAAAATTTCCGGAAAAAAACATGTATTAATTGACAGGTCAGTACGCAAGGTTTAGTTATGATGCAGCGATATTTTTGAACTCTGATATCAGTCGTATAAAATAATTATATATTTTAAATTGATTTCAGAATGAAAAATGAGTCAAACATATTTGGTTAGATAAATTTAATACATTACAGTGAATATGATTCAGTAACCAATAGAAAGGTTATATGTTTCTGTAATCAATGTTTTTTTACTGTAAATTAATTAACTATTTATTTCTCATTTATTTGATCATTTTGTATAATATTTGTAACTACCTATGTAAATTATTAATGATTATTTAATTATTCATAATGTTGTTAATAAACCCACATGTTTTAACTCCAAAGTTAAGAACATTTATTTTTCTAATTATTTTATAATATCCTGCCTTACTAATCGTTGCAGAAACTGGATCAAGATTTTCTTTAGTTGGACCTTTACCACCAACAAAATGTTTAGAGCAAACAAATGAATAATTATTTCTTTTTTTCTTTTGTTAAATCCACTCTTCTCGAGGCATGGATCCATTTATTACATCTAACCTCATCAATGTGAGGTTTTACGTTACGTTACGTTTTCCTCTGGATATCGCAAAACTAAATGTTTTGTTGGCATTGTGGTTATTAAAAAAATATTTTTTTATAATCTAATTATTTTAAATAATTCAACTGTATCACTTAAATAACACTATCTTAAATGGAGAAGGTTTGATGTTTGTCCCTACCACAAGTGCTGCCTCTCGTGACAAATTTGCCCCACTATTCTCAGGAAAAAGGCTCATTGGGTTATTTTATATTACTGTTCCTCAAATCCCTAATTGGATCTTGATGATTCTATGAGGATTGAAGTAAACAAGGTGGAATACATCGGCCCTTTAACGTCAATCAGTACATTTTTATTATGGTTTTTGTGGATAACTATGTTCTCCCGGTAATCAATTTTTTGTGCGCATGCCTCAACTTCCGCCATGTTTTTCGGGCACTTTATAAGTGTAAAATCCGTGAAGTAGCAGCTTGGAATTACTTAGTATTTCCAGAGATGGCCGAGCGGTCTAAGGCGCCAGATGAGCTCTGGTTCTCGAGTGAGCTTGGTTCGAACCCCACACCCGACAGTTTTTTTTTCATTTTTCCCATCGAAATTGAGAAATGATTTGTTTTGGGACAAATACTTATAAAAATATAAAGAATCAAAACAAATTATGTCTCGATGGGAAAAATGAAAAAAAAAACTGTCAGGTGTGGCGATTCGAACCCTTTCGAGAACCAGAGCTCAAAGCTGGCGCCTTACGCCGCTCGGCCATCTCCGTAAATACTGAATTTTAAAAAAGTAAATCCAAGCTGTTACTCCATTGGTATGGTTGCTGTACGAAAAATTTTCCGAAAAAGGGACATACAAAACTTATGCACAAATTTTGCCCAGGCACTAAATGATTTTTTTTATGCTTGATGTGAGTATAGTCCATCCAATATCAATTGCAGAAGCTGTTTCTATAGGGAGCAAATGAAAACTCACTTTGCTAACACGAGCGTATATGCGAAGAAACGGAACGAAAAATAATCTGTACTACTCGTAAACATTTTCCCGTCGGCATACGGTAGATCAAAAGAGCCGATAGTCAACGTGGACTCGAGTGAGGGCTGTCAGTTGTACAACCGATTCGTCTGGACCAATCAAGTCGGATATAATGCTGGCAGGTGTGTGCCTACGATGGGAGGTCATAAATCACGCGTTATATTTATGTTTTAATAGCTATGAGAGATTAAAAACCAGTAGCGTCTATGGTCTTGGTGTGTGCCGATCGAAATACGTTTTAGGATATAATAATAACCTACATGAAACAATGAAAGAAATTATTTTTCTTTCTTAATGTATTTGTATAAATAAAAGCTTGTCTTTAATTTTTTTCATTTTTCATTATTTATGAAGTATTTTTAAAATCTTAAAATATCTAAATAAAATTAGTTATCTCCGCCACTGCTGCTCACACGATTTCGCCGCAAGACTTTTTTATGCTTCTGCAATTGATATTGGGAAAACTATACTAACATTATTAAAACATTTCATTATGTTACTTGATTGGCAAGGTATTCTGCAGCCAGGTCTTAGCCACACACTTCACTTCGTAGGAGAAGTGGTCCAACAGCAGAACATCCTGATCCTATCAGTTGTGTGAAACAAAATCATTTCATCAGGTAATTTTGATCCATTTAATTGTGCTGGTAATAACCCGTGTTGTCCAGCCTTATTTACTAAAAGTGTGTGAAATGTTCATATTACCGCTTTACATGGCGAATGCGCTTGCGCGTAACGAGCCTATATGAGTATTGTTAACGAGTATCGATATTTTTAACAGTATCGTCCGAAAACTAATGAAGAAATTGTAAATATAATCCGTACCTACCTACTCAATGTTCCCCAGTAATATCTGTACAATGATGCAGAACGGATAGAAATCGGGTGGTTTATCTGTGAAACAAACAGTATCATAATGTGTGAACTGGGTTTGAAGGGGGGTGTAATTCTTGTCTCTTTCTTGAAATATTTCATTTTCTTGTCTATAAATAAATAATATTGAAATAATTTTCAGGAATGAAGCTATTCCAAGAATATTAATTTCACATTTCCTAGCAATACCTACTCTTTTGTCGTGTTCACAGGCGATTGGGATAATATATTCCATGTTTATACACTTTAATTTAAGGATGACATTGGTGCAGGTTCGTAGAGAGAAAATCGGGTCCCGGGGAGGATTTGAATTGCCACCCCCCTCAATTTTATGATCTCACATACATTTTGTTTAATTCAAGAAAGCATTCGTTGAATTTTACGTTATACATATCTATTTTGTTCATATTACATGCTTTTTCAATGCTGAATGTCCTTTTTATTTTCAAAATAAATAAGTAGGTAGAATATAAATTATGAACCAATGATAGATAATCGGGTGGTGATCCACGGGAAAACTTTAAATTAAAAAATCCCGAATATAAATTTGAATGAAAATTTTATTGAATCAGTTTTCCTTACAATAGTTTTAGAATAACTGACAGACCACTTACAGTTTGCCTTTCTTGTTTTAGCTGAGGCAAAAGCCTCGATGATTACTCTGTCCAGTTTTCTAGCTAATTCAGATTCCAAACATAAAGTTGCCAGTCCTGAAACTCGAGTTTGGGTTGAACAAGACTCATGATAGTTCTTTATTCTTGATAAAACGCAGTATTTTCTTTTTTACTGTAATCATGCGAAAAAAATATCGAAATATCGACGGAAATATCCGTTTTGAGTTCCCCGAGACTCGAGACCATTTCCAGAGTGAAGTATGTCTGTCTGTAATCTTCCACGATAACTGCTGAACCGTTGGACCAATCGAGCTGAAATTTGACTGTCATCTGTCAACTGGAAGTGTCACTATTAAAAAATGACAGAAACTATAGCGCATGGAACTTGACTTGCAATATGTCATTTGAAAGCCCTTGAAAAACTGTATCCAGAACAGTCAAAATTATGTACCCAAGTGACATCTGTCAAAAATTAATAAAAAAGGAAAAGTTCAAAACTTTGCCATTCAAAATATATCCGATGCATTCGAACTGAATTTGGCAGTGAGTAACACAACAAAAAAAAAATGAGTCTGCAGTTGGAGCTTTCTGGCGCTACGAATGTTTAATTTTTCTCTTGGGCGTTACCATCCGAACGGCCGCTCACCCAGGCTTTGACTAGGACGACCCGCGTTTGGTGCAGGACCGCTCAATTGACTGGGATCAAATATCTCACTTGGTCAATTGTCCGGTAAATTGACTGTTGAATTGTCCGATCAAAATGAGTTCATACAGCCCTAAAAATGTTTTATCAATGTTTTATTTCAAAATAACCCCATTCTCCCGAGTCCGGTCAAGTTCTGGGGTGTCCCAAAGCTGATATTTTCAAGTGGCATTCAACAATAAGACTTCTGGAAGCATAATTGTACACTATAATATTACATATTATTATTATTATAAAATATATATGGTTAATCTTTCAAAATTAGCTTTTGAAAATGACTTTTACACTCATGCACCCCCCTGAGAACTCCGGGCCCGGGGAAAAAATCCTCGATCCCCCCTTTCTCATCGGTGTCAAGTGAAGGGGACATAACTATATAAATTAGAAAAATAAGTTGAAGATTCCAATATTTTCTACATTGTGATGGAAAATAAATATCAAATCAAATATGTACATAATCAGAGAAAAATGTGGACAAAGTATTTTGACGAAGACATCTTTAACTTGAACCCAAACATCCCAAACATTTAACTTGAACCCAAACATCCCAAACATTTAACTTGAACCCAAACATGGAAACCTTATTAACTAATAAGAAATCCAATACTACCACGTCTGGGAAAGTATAATCAACGCGTCATCTCGAAATCTGGAAAGTGACGTGCGCTACAATAGTGTAGCAGCCACAAAGCGACGTACATGCAACGGACAATGACATAGTAACATTTTCAAGAACGTTGACCCCCAGTTTGCATCGGACGACAACGATTCCGACGTAATTTACTCGAGTTCCTAATGACTTTTCAACTTCAAAGGGGATTCCTTCCCAAGTATACCGTTGGCGAGTTTTGAACTTTTCGGAAAATTCACTTTGGAACGTTTGATAAGGGCGTCGTGGCCTTGGAAGTTTTATTTAACGTTCCGGAAGCTGCTGAATTGCATTGAGTCTGATTTAATGACAACTCTTCTTTCATTGGAATAAACTTCACGAAGGCCGAACCTAATTAGGGGTAGGTATGTTGCAGGAGGATGATGAACCGTCTTAAGATATTCATGATGATGGGGAAACGATTTTTCGCGAGAATTGAGGCCGCGTTTTCGTCTAGAACATGACAATAGTAAATTCAAGCTAGTTTAATTTATGTATTTATAGTTTTAATAATTAGTTTGTGCAATGAATATTATAACTTTGGAAGTGGAATCCATCCATTCTCTTTGATTTTGGATAATTGAAAAAATATAAAATTGTGGTTAAAAGAAGAATATTGGAAAACAATTTGGAAAGTAGGTAAAGTGCGACCAGAAATCTAAGAAGGTCGTAAATCACCAACCACTTGAGTTATCTGCAGGCGGTGGATTCTACGCAGAGTTGTACCTGCCCTAGCCATTAAATAAATAAAAAATTGTTTTATAGGTAGATATAATGATATTGGGTTGAGATAATTATTAAGAAAAATCGCTTGAATATAATTGAGAATTGTTTATTTATATATAATATATGATATGATAAACCTAATTAATGTAAAATGTCAAACTTTATACTTTATGAAAAGTTCAGTTTCTCGATAAAAGGTATTTATACAAAAAATTACTCACGAAGATCAGTTTCACTTTCACTGTCGTCATCCAAATTGATAATAAACTTTTCTTTTGGAATTTTTTCTATATCCATATATGACTTTTCCACTATTTTAATATGGGAAACACACTTGGCCAGCAGGAATGTTTGCAGTTTCTGTTTGAATAAGAGCTACCACAGTTGAACTTAAGGTTGGAAAAGTATTATTTCTTCGAACTGCTGACTTAAGCTGATGCCATCTATGTTCAATTGGGTTTAAACATATAGTGATAAGGAGGAAGTCTGAGCACCGTATGTCCCAAGCTTTCAGCCAATGAATCACAAAAATATTTCTTTTTTATCGAATAACTGCGTAAAACTTCTAGTAACTTTTTTTTGTGTACTTTTCCTCATAGTACATATCATTATTTAACATATATTCTTGTAAAGTGGCTTTGGTGTCATTTGAACATGGTGCTTTATCTAGTATTCGACTGTGGTCCATGACGATAATACTGTTGGGTGGAATATTTTATGAGTTTATTTTGGAACCAGTCTTCAAATAATTCGCTGTAGTATCATCATGATAATCGACTAAAGAGTCTTTAATATTCTTTGACGATAAAGACAACGCATTTGGTATAAAACCATTTTCGGTTCCTGCGTGAGTTATCGTAACGCGTTTTCCTTTATTAGACGGCGCATTAGTTTGGCACAAGTCAGATGTGTCTACCCAACTTTTGTTTGGAATATCGTGTGTATCGAACCAAGTTTCATCCGAATAAACTACTATTCTACCATATTCTCTAAATTCATTTGTTGCCAATAAATATTCAAATCTCCATTTCTTAAGGCGCGCAGATTCCATTAAGATTTTTCTGCTACTAGTGAGTTTTTAAATTTAATGCTGTTTTGTACAAGAGACTTCATTAAAGTCTCTTCTGCAACACTGTGGATACCAGTTTCATTCTTTTTAAGCCGTTGCATTAAAATATCAATGTATGCACAATTTGCTCTTTATACAAGGCATATATTGTTCTTCGAATTGTATCTACATCACAGCCATCTAGTTTCCTTGAACCGCCAGAGTATTTTCGTTTCTTTCTTTTTGAAATAGGGTTACTTACTGTTTTAAACACTATAAAATACGGTGTTGTTAAAGAAGCACTTTCTTGCACACTTGATCCTTGGACATTCCACGTTCCGGGGAAGTATAAATATTTAATATAATTTGTTTTCCCATGAGGGTGTAACATTTGTCGACTAGTGGTACTACGACCACCAGTTGAAGTACTAGCTTCAGGATGAGCCCATGGACGCCACATTTTTCACGACACAAAAATCGAATAGACACTTCAAAATAGACACAACTGACACAACGGAATATTAGGTAGGTAATGACTAAATGTTGTTTAACTTTCCCCCTTTTATTTCTGAAATTGGAAAGCAGTCAGTTCTCAAAACAGTCTTGTTTTCCAAATCTGGTAGGTAATTTATTTTGTAACCGTAAATAGACCATTATCGCTATAATCTCGTTAATAGCACATTAGTACTGAAAGTCTGGTGGCCAGGTAAGTAAATTTTATTATTTACACACATTTAAACATATCCTTACCAAGGGTGCTAAATCAACATTACGAGATTGTTTATTATCAAATAAATTTAAACACAAAACTTTCAACAAAAGCCAAAAATAATGGAGAGCCCACTATTATTAAAATGCCAAACTATTTCATGAGATATTTTAACTCGGACCTGGGAATCTTTTAAGGGACACACACTTTTATTGCTCATCTATATTTGGAACAATAGGTAATATTGAGGGTCGTCGGCTAAAATTGATTTACTACCTTTTTAGGTTTCTGGTCGCACTTAACCTACCTATAACATGAAAACAGATGAAATACAAAAACCAGGCTTGCAATGAACTATATAAATACGACATTTATGTATGGTTGAAACCCGATTCTACATTGGGTCAAATATGGATATACCTACCTATGGTACCTAAATGTAAAATTATTTCGAATTAATATGGGTGAATATTGAAAAACACTATTTTAATTATATTGTTGAAATGAAAAAAATTCGTAAAATTGTATATTATTTTTATTTGAGGAAATTGCTTTCTACTTTTCTAGGAGTTTCCCAAATCCTTATCCTATCCATAAAAAATAACTTCTTTAGTTTATTTGTATATTATTTCTCGACTATTGTTAAAACTATATTACCTATTTACATATACATATTATTAGTTGTAAATAGTTTTACCGCCAAAACAAGAGATTGTTTTTTTTCACGACAAAATCGAGACATTAGGATGGACCACTTTAGACGAGACAATAAAAGACAAGATACTTCTATCCCTGAAAAGAGCGCAGAGCTCTATAGCGGGGACATAGGGAAAAAATGTTAGAATAAAATAAGAAAATGTAAACAAAGAAAGATGAATAAATTACTTTTGACTGACTTGAAGATACTTCTAGAGAATGACCTCACATTGCACTAGTTTTTTTTTTTTTGAGGAATAGTCATTGGTAGCTGGGTTTTCTGGGTATAACAACTCTCCAATATTTGGAAAAAACGAAATCAATGAAGAAAATATTCAAGTCAAACTGAAAGTCTGCCTACTATATGGAAAAAAGGATTTGTTAATATTTATTTGGATCTAATAATGGAAATGGATTCATTCAAATAGACGAATATTATATATTGGTTGAAAATTATATGCGTCAGATGGCGAAGCGTTCGCACCACTGACCCTGACTTAGATAGAGAATAGCAAAGCCAACCTATCATCATTGCGACATCTGGACTCAAATGCCTGGTGAAGGTTTTCAGGCTTGGTTGCCATATTTGTCAAGTCAGTGGATTAACAGAATGATTACTCCTTTGAATAAATATTTTTAGTGACGATATCAGTTATTTTGTTGAATTGACATTTTATTGAATTCATCAATTCGACATAAATACTTGTTTGAACGCATATTTTGGTTAAAGTAATCAGCAAATTTTGTAGATCTAATTATTCGATTCAACATAGTTGAAACAACATTTCTGCCAAGACCAGTTATGAATAGAATTGGTGCGACTAAGATAGTTGGTTCATGCAAATTAGTTTCAGTTGATTGAAACTTTAAATTTGATCCAAAACCAAGAAATAATTTTACTCGTGTTGAGATTATATTTTGTCGTGCATATACGACACTTTTATTTGTTTGATTCAAATACATTTTATTTGATTCAACAATTTTTTTTTTTCTGTGTAGAATTTGTTTTTTCCTGTTTTTCTTTGTGTTGTTCCATCTAGGTTATGCCTGTGACTCTGCTAGCTCTCCGTTATCTCGTTGTTCCTTTATTCCGTTTTCTCGTTATTCCTTTAGTCCGTTATTTCGTTTTCCCGTTATTGATAGCGCGAAAATATTCTCCGTTTTCAAATATCTGTGAATACCAATTTTCATGGCGATCGTATGAACGGTATAGAAGTTGATTGATTGATATTGGCGAGTAAAAGTATAATGATAGCATAAAAACCTCCAGGAGAAACATTTACTTTCAAAAAAAGAATCAACCAAATATGTCGTTTCAGTTATGATCGAGAGTGCGTACAAAAAATATGATTTTTGCAGTTTGTCCGAGTTTTCCGACTTTCCAGGACCATAAAGAACAAAATAAAAAATACGCATTCATCGTTCGAATCGTGAGTTAAGGTCTGGAGTTCATACAAAAATCCCATAGAATTTTCTAATTTTTTCGGGTAGCTTTTCCAATTTTTTCATAAAAACGTTCGTCCGTCTATTAGAATATTTCAAAAATCGGTCCAGCCGTTCTCCACTTTGCGCTTAGCAACACAACGACATTCATTTTCATTATAAAAAGATAATAAGTAATAGACCGTGGATAGTGACAGATTTTGAGATACGATTTTACCTAGTATGCTTTTAGCGGACAATATTGTCCGTATTTCCTCACTGATAATAATGCATGAATCAAATAGTTTTTTCATATTAAAGAATGATTCATCATTTGTTCGAAAATTATGTGTTTCGTATCTGATTTTAATCGAGCTGCCTAGGGTTTTGTTATGGAATTTAAACAAACAATTCCTCAGAAAATCATTGGCATACCGTTAAGGTGGGCCCGAAGGACTGGTATGGTCACGTGAATTGTATTTTAATAAGGAAATTTTCCGCGTTTTTAATCAGTATGCCATTCTATTTTCATCTAGTTTATAGTAACGTATGATGTACATAAAATTGGCATATCATTGGAGAGAGTAAAATCTACAGGCATGCCCAAAAAACATTGCAAAATATAAACAAAAAACTTCTGCGTTTTTTAAGCAGTATGCCTTGGTGGAATACAAATGGCATACCAATAAGTAATGTCCAAGGTTGTTGAAAATATTTAAAAAAGGATGCAAATATAGAGAAATCCGGTGTAAGTTAAACGTAAAATTGTTTGTGTATGCATGCCCTTCTATTTTTATGATAATTATGGTAGGTATATGTAGGTGGAATAACAAACTGCACACCAAGGTTGTTGAAAAGATTAAATAAAATAATTAATAAAAGTTTTTAAAACAAACTTTATTCAAAGGTGGTTATTAATTGCTTTGGATGTGTGACGTAGATTATTCCGTGAGTTACAGATTCAAAAGCTTGTCGTTTTTGTATTCGAACTGTACATTTTGCGCGACAAGCTCTTGAATCTGTTACGAAATAACCTATATCACGCATCCAAAGCAATTATGTTTTACTTTTTAGGGCATTTGAATAAAAGCTTGTCTTCAAAAAGGTTTTTTATTATTTGTTTTATTATGTGATTATTAGTTAGTACGCCTTAATTTATGGATTTTTGTTTAAACTCGCCCGCCATCCTGTAGCGGCCATTTTCAATTTATGAATTTCGACAAAAAATCGATAATATTCAACTAAATTCATGAACTCTGGCATACCAATTTCGAATAGAAACGGTCCATATTCGCAAAACTCGTCTACCATCTTGGAGCCGCCATTTTGTTTTTTGTTTAAGAAAAACTCCATAAGGCATCACAGGAATTATGACCACCTGCCAAATTTCAAGGTAAGGACTGGGAATGTGTCAAAATTCACTTGCAAGATTTGTACTAAACATGCATAGATACATACATACATACAAATGTGAAGTTAAATAAAAGCTTGTAAAAAAGGATGCAAATATAGAAAAAACCGGTGTAAGATAAACCTAACATTTTTTGTGTTTTTAAGCAGTATGCCCCTTCGGGTTCATAAAGATAGAGAGAAAAAAAAGTTTATGAAAATAGAGTTTTTAGAATACTAGCCCTCTTATACAACGTTCAATCAGTGGAAAAACAAGTGACTTTAGAAAAAACTTTGTTCTTAATGGTGTGTTCTATATAGTCCCTCAAGGAACGTTTCGGGGAAACCCTGTATTTTTGAAATACCAGTATTCATTTCAATATAATGCTAACAAGAGAAGATCAATTTTTATCAACGCCTATAATACTATCAAACTTGTAAACAATATTATGATTAATCACCGTTGATAACTTCAATGAAGGCAAAATTATATAAATATACTATCACCAATTCTGAGCGGAGCTATTTATATAAATATAAACAACACTCATCTATTTTAATAATCTAGTGCACTTCCTTAGTTTTATTAAAATTTATAGGGTTAACGCGATCAGAATATGGAAAACTAGACATGGCGCGACTGTAGAAATTATTTTTCTCATGGTTGAATTCAATTTCGAAAATGAGCTCCAATTCAAATACAGTGCTTCTCGAAAGTCCTCTCCCCCCCTCTTATTTTTGGAACGATTATACATAAACAAGTGAAATTTGGAAACTGAATATTAAAGGTTGTAAACTTCCCTACTAGTGATGATAGATGACGAAATCGTCAAAGATGACGTCACAAGGCCATTGTTACCAATAATTTTAAATGGAACCCTACGGCAAGCGACACTTCTTTTAAAAGGTATCGGAAAAACCTATTCAATGATACTAATTTTGTTTGTGTTTATGGCAGTTTTGGCAACTCGCTTTTAAAAAACGCAAAGCTGTGATGAATTAAATCAGTTAATACTAAAATTCCAAATTCAAGCTCCGCCTCTAGATAGTTGTCAAATAAGCTGACGTTTTTGTTAGTCTCCCTAATTCGACGTTTTTGTAATTGTCCAAGTTTTTGTACATTTAATAGTTTGTGTATTGTTGATCGAACGTTCAACTGTTTTAGCAGCTTTTGGTACTTTTGATATTTTTGTATATTTTAATAATTTGTTAAACTGTTGTGAGCCGAACGTTTAAGTGCTTCAAGAAGCGAAATGGTACGTGCTTTAGGTAATAAAGAAGCAGCGATCCTAATTCTTGGTGAAACTGGACAAAATATTCATGCAGCCTAACGCATTTTTAATGAGAGGTTTACCGATCGCCCCGTTTCGAGGACTTATTTAAGGGAGCTTTTTCGTAAGTTTGAAAGGTAGTAATAATGATGCGAAACGATCTGGCAGACCACAAATTTCTGATGAGAAAATTGATATACTGGCAAGTAATGATTAATCCTACTTCTTCAACAACTCACGTTGCATCTACCTGTGAAGTCAGTCGAAGTACAGTACACAGGGTATTGAAAAGAAAACCAATTTCATCCATACAAATTAAAAATGGTTCATCAACTGTCAGACGACGACCCAGACCGAAGACTAGAATTTTGTGAAAATATGGAAACTAAAATTAACCAACAGCCAGACTATGTCAAAACAATTTGTTTTAGTGACGAAAGTACTTTCTATCTAAATGGAAATGTAAATACACAGAATGTGAGGTATTGGAATGACGCAAATCCTCACCTGTTTCGTGAAACACATACCCAATTTCCCCAGAAGGTGAATGTTTGGGCAGGTATCCTGGGAAACCACATCGTTGGGCCTCTTTTTTTAAATACTAATTTAACTGGTGAGGTTTATCTGGAGCTGTTGCAAAACGCAATAGAACCGTTAATCCTTGAAATTTTGGAGGATAATCCAGATGAATTCGGCAATTTTGAAATAACATTCCAACAGGATGGTGCTCCTCCACACTATTACGGTGCAGTAAGACGGTATTTGGATGAGGAGTATCGTGGTAGATGGATTGGACGACGAGGTTCAACGGAATGGCCAGCTAGATCACCGGACCCCACACCTTTGGATTTTTTTCTGTGGGGGTACCTTAAATCGAAGGTTTACGCCACTGAACCTGACAATATTGACTTTTTAAAACAACGTTTTGTTGCAGAATGTGAGGCTGTTTCCGCAGACACATTTGCAAAAGTACGAGAAGAGTTTAAAAATAGAATATTTCACTGTCAGGAAGTAAATGGAGGTCACTTCGAGCAATTTCTTTAAGTAGATACTGATTCTTAAATCTGTAATGAATATCATACTGAAGGAAATTTAAATTTTAATGTTTACTAATGAGCCATTAAAACTGCCATAAACACAAACAAAATAAGTATCATTGAATAGGTTTTTTCGATACCTTTTAAAAGAGGTGTCGCTTGCCGTAGGGTTCCATTTAAAATTATTGGTCACAATGGCCTTGTGACGTCATCTTTGACGATTTCGTCATCTATCATCACTAGTAGGGAAGTTTACAACTTTTAATATTCAGTTTCCAAATTTCACTTGTTTATGTATAATCGTTCCAAAAGTAAGAGGGGGGGAGAGGACTTTTGAGAAGCACTGTACACTCCCACACCAAAAATGCATAATTTCAGATATTCCACGATAGTAATTAGGAAAGCATATCTGACTATCATATACAAAATTTTAGTGGTCTGTACAGCGAAATAATTCACTTCGAATTGAATAAATCACCTTATTTTGTCGATGGTAATTTTCGAGAAAGCATTTTGCCTGGAGTGCGATTTGCGGTCTTATTATCTGGAAGCTTCGCTTTCGTGGTTTAAGCTTTATAAATAAGGCCGCAAATTGCACGAGTTAAATTTCCTGGAAGGAAAATTTCAAAAATGTTGCGATAAAATCCTCTACCAGTGGAAAAGTTAATAATTTAATTCCACTGGACACTTTATGATATCAGGAGTATATTTACACTTTCTGACACTTCAAAGTTATATTCTCCAAAAGCCGCCATATTTACAGGAATATGCTGCATTATTAGAGAAATGATCGAAATATTCAATAAAGATGTATTTGTCGTCAGCACTGCATCAAACGTAGTAATTTATTACGTAAGTATTTGTTTCGACTAACCAAGATTGATAAAACAATGTTTGAGGGATTTAAGTACATAATTTCAAAGGTGAGTTATTTCCAAAATTATAATATTTTCCTTAAATAAAGAGTATTCAGAAGGCGCGTGCTCACAATCGAGCTACAACACCCATATTACACAGAAAACTTTCAATCGTTTTAATTTTATCCCGATCAGAAGAATCCAAATTCAATATACTTACTTACGCGTTTCTATGTTTATATGTTATATATTTTTATAGTTTATCGAGTATTAGAAATGAATCAGGCAAAATGGAAGAATGAGGAACATTTATCATAGAAATATGTTGCTGAAGAGAGATCGAGCTACATATTATTTACACAAACGCAGTTAGTTGTTTAACGTGTCTAGTGTCTGCCACTACATTTCCACGTTTTTGCCAGGTGACCACAACGTGGTTGGAATGTGGCTATCTAAGATCCAGGAACGTAGATCGGAACGTAGCAGCCACAAAAAAACTGTTCCCCATTTTGGTAGCCGCCGCGTGATAGAACCGTGTATATTACGTGGCAGTGGTCAAACACCTCAAAGTTTTCCAGAATTCCGTCCACTAAACATGCTACTTGGGATGGTTCGCGTTGACTACAATAACCAAGATTATGAGAACTTACGGTGAATGTAGCGTGATGAATCTTCCAGAATGACATTTTGTTTGACGTATCTACGCAGTGGAAAATTAAAAAAACATTGGCGCGGCCAGTCGGAAAGGTAGATTTCAGAACTGAATTATTGATTCTGAAATTGCCATCAATCAAGCTAATGAATCATGTGTCGGAAAAATGTATTCACTGGAAAACACAAACAGCATTTTCATTTTTCTATAAATCTCAAATTCTTTAATAAAAAATTGTAGAACAGTTCAAATCTCTCTGAACGCGTTTAATAAAACAGAAATTCTATTTTTGTATAAACTTTAAACTATTCAATGATAAGTTGGTGAAGGGTCAAAATCCCCTTAAACTTTTTTCTAATATTCCTATGTTATCTGACTCAGATCGAAAGAAAGAAGTATACCAGCACAAAATGATATAGACAGTACTTACTCGGGTTTCAATCCAAATATCACCAATATATAATATTTAACTTTGATATCCAGAAATGTCAAAATACAATGATGTTTGTCGGTGGAAGGAAAACTCAAATAGTATCTGATTGACACTAGCGAATTAAGTCCAAGTGAAAGGAGCATACAGGTTGAACAAAAATTATGAATTCGCATGAATGGTAATTTACAGCGATTTTTTTATTTGTGTGTACCTACATCTTAGACAGAAAAAAAAAGTTGTAAAGCTCTATCAAAAGACCTATAGATTGCCAATATTGGTATGAAAATGAAAGATCGAGTTTTTTTTAAATCTTTCATTGATAAAAAATATGTTTGGGCCCAATTTCTTTCCTTTCTTCCATTCAGTTAAAAAATGTGGCCTCCACTTTGTTGACAAATTTCGTTATATCCCACATATATTTGAACATTTCAACTCATGTTATTTTTGAGTTCTGGGGACCATGATCGCCGAAGATATATAAATATTTTTTTTATTCTTGTCATGACCGGACCAATAGGTAGTATTTCTATTGAAATCTACCTAAAATGTTAAGCATACCATTTAATTTTATGAAAAATCTAAAAAATTATTAGAAATAGGATTCGAACTAGGGTTCACATTTGAAATATAATTCATCATCAGAAAAAACTCACCCACGTCTTTGCGTATCTTCTATAATATGTTTAACCTTTAGTATTCATATACTCACAGCGTATTGTTGAAAACGGCAATTTATATAGAAAAACCTGTTGGAGACACTGTATCAAAAATCAATTACCTCAAAAACGGTTCATATTGAGTACCTTCACGATATTGTTACGAATGCAAGGTTAGTAGCTATGAAAATACTGAAGTAAAAATTCTTCCTTTATTCACACTTCAGAATCCGAAACAATAATAAATTCTGACAATTAAATAACTCAATACAAATTAACTGCTAAATATACCGTGCACTTCACTGCACTGTGTTCTAACTTGCTTCTAATCTGAATCAACTCGTTTTCCTCAATGAACTTACACCTTTGCTATATAGTCTACTAACAATTTTGAAATGAATATGGGTATATATAAGGTTCCATTTATTCATTATTCATGTATCACATCCACATTTATATCGATTTACAATTGTTTATGAACGTTACCCCAATATTCAAGTGCGCCTCAATATTGAAACTGTCACCACATGTGCTGCTTAGTAGATACGGGGAGCGGGGACAGGAAAGAACAAATACCACCCTCTGGGGACGAGACGAGATATAAGAGACTTGAGAATACACATTGCAACTGATCTCCGTTCTGTACACTGAACTTTTCTTACTGTTTTTTATTGTTTAAGTTTTCATGATTTCATGTCTGTCTTGTGCAGAAAATGAAGTCGTTTTTGTTCTCTATGTGAGTGCATCAATCAACGTAACAAATCGACCGAATCGAACGAAGAATCAAATCTAGAGAATTTACAACAATTTTATATTTTTTTTTACTTAATATTAGTATTTGTATTTATAATTCTAATTTTATTTATGTATCTATAACGAAACAATACATCCGTATACTTACCATTGTGAGACAACTTTTGTTTCGCTTTGTACAAGTATTGCATTTCAATTGATGTAATGTTGCTGTTGCGAAATAAAGTTATATTCTATTCTACTCGCGTACGTTATCTCGTACATTCTCGGAATCCTTCGTTTAATACGGTGCCCCCTCAGAGTACCTCCTGGAATCTTAGGATGGCCAGACGCGAGACAAACATGCAGTGGCGTAGTATGTTCGTTTTCGAAACAATATAAGACATGGAATTGAATCGGAATTACGAGAGGAATTCAAAATGCAGAAAATACAGAATGTTCTATTGAAAATAACAAATTTGACAACTAGGTACAAGAATTTTTCCTGAATAGATCGCGTTAACTCGTGGAGATATACCCTGGATAGTAGTTTAGAATGAATTTTTGTGTATTGCTTCGTTACATTATCTATTTCGAAAGTGGGAAATTATTGTCCGAGAGAAATCATGAAAAAGAAAATTGTGGCATAATGGACAGATCCCACTCCCACTTGAGGATGCTTTTTTTTCTTTAATTTAATAATCTGTCCATTATCCAAATTTGACAACTAGGTACAAGAATTTTTCCTGAATAGATCGCGTTAACTCGTGGGATATACCCTGGATAGTAGTTTAGAATGAATTTTTGTGTATTGTTTCGTAACATTATCTATTTCGAAAGTGGGAAATTATTGTCCGAAGGGAAATCATGAAAAAGGAAATTGTGGCATAATGGACAGATCCCACTCCCACTTTTTTTTCTTTAATTCAATAATCTGTCCATTATGCCACAATTTCCTTTTTCATTATCTATTTCCTCGAGATAAATATAAAATTATTTTTTGGAGGTTTTTTTTTTCAGGAATAGCCATTTTATTTATAATGTTGATAAAGTTTAAGCTAACAGCAGTACATCTTTTGAAAAGATGCAAAATATTGGATATTTACAAAACATCCCATGTTTTGTAAATAACCAATATTTGTCGGGACCCTAGAATAAAAATCGTTGGCGTCTTTGTGTAGATAACTTCCTGATGAATCGCAACTGAAAGACTTCCAACATTTGTTACAATTTTTCAAGGGGTCTTCTGAATACGCTAGTTTTTCAACATTGAAATAGCCAATATTGGATATTGAGAAATAACCAATGTACTCCTGAATAAGCTTGATTTTCAGCAATTTAAAGTTAGAAAAACTCCAGTACTGAATGCATTTACCTCCACCACTCTATAATTACCATCAATACTATTGACTATTTGTCGAGGGGGAAACAACTCTTTAAATAAGTGTACAAACAGAAAATTTGATATTTCAATACGACTTTGAGTACCAAAATATCTCAAATATATTTAAATTATTTCAATACCAGTTTCAGTAATTCAGTATCAACAAATACCACTTCATACTTTAAATATTACTTTTATTCCAAAAATATCCACTCCATACTTTAAATATTATTTTCACTATCAAAATATGTACAATATATCTAAAATTTTTCAATATTTGTCAGTATTCCCAAGAAATACTTATCGTTTAACATTGTTTTCATTCTCAGAATTTCATTACAGTTTAAATTATTCAATATCCTCTTCAGTCCTCGAATATATTTAAAATATCTGGGATGCAGTTCAGTCTACAATTATTTGTTTGTACACGCTCCACAAAATGCCCACTTTGAATACTGAGAATAGTCGCAAAATACCACTTTACCAGACTAGGCCGGTGAAGTCGTCATAGCAACACTTTATCGGACTATTTTGGTTTATTCAGAAAACTTATAATTAACATCTTAAAAACGGTTTAGAGGAGACGCAATAAACTATAGAATACCTATTTGAAATTTCGTAGTGACACCACACGTTTTCTTCGAAATATTCTTTTGGAATGCTTATTCATGAAAAATGAACACTAATATTTGACAAGTATTTGACCAATGTGTCATTGATAAACAATCGCTTGCTAGATTTTTGCACAACTTCCTTACACTAGCATATAAGTATATGGTGATTGAAAATGTATGCACGGCGAAGAAATATGTGTACGCAAATGGCTTTAGCGGACATCATCTTCATATTCGGATTCGTCCGTTAAACCCTCACTTTGCGAACTTTTTACCTAAACTACTATTATTTTTTTTACCACGTTTTTAGTAGCTTGCACAAAAAATGAGATTAGGATAACAAAAAAATATTTCCATACCGGTGACGAGCGGACGTTGTTTTGCGACTAGAGTGTGCTCCGCGATAATGAACATTATTGCGATTTTCGACCTTATAGGCATCGCGCAAGGGAGAAAGTGAGGTTAGAAAATCTAAAATTCTGTGAAGATAACATCCTAGCCCCATACAGATTTATATCCCCATACAGATTCCTAACCAATAGGGATTGCCCTGAACATATTTTATTGTGAATTTTCAATAGCTATGAAAATAGTTGTTAGCTTTGAAACGAAAAACATGGGGCACATGCAATTGATAATTGAAGCATGGATAATTCACCTAAGTCATGCGCCCCACGTTTTTTAGAAAAGTTATTGGAAATTCATTTTATAATCTATATAATAAAAATAAATCGCAATTCTTTCTAAGCGCAAAACGTGAGAACCCCTGGACCGATTTGGATAATTTTTTTGATGTTCGTAATAGCCCGAGAATGGTTGACACGCAAAAAAATCAGGAAAGATGTCCGGAAATTGGAAAATTGGAATATATAAGAAATTTGGTGAAAAAAAAAAGACTATCGAGTCATGTATTACCAAGCAGAAGGTCACAGGAGCGAATCCCGGTCGGGGTAACATTGTTTTTTTAATTTATAAAAACAGCGGTGGACCGATTTGGCTAATTTTTTTTTAATGTTCGAAATACTCCGAATAAGGTTTTTAGGAAAGAAAGGATTTTTTAAGGAAAATTATTTGTACTGTTATTTTATGATCATGCCTTTTGTTTTTAGTTTGACATTTAAACCTTTATTTATTATATTATTTATTTTATATATTAATAAATATTTATTTTGGAATACTTTTCATTTTTCAGTTATTTGCCCTGATAAAGGATTTTTGAATGAAATATAATAATATGTCCCAATAACTTGAAAACTTACAGTTTAATTTCTCACCAACAGATATACACTTAAGGTACTTTTGTAAAAACACGAATAGTTCCATCACGTTTTCATTACCTTAATTACCCCAAATATTATATTCACTCTGTTCCATTTATTTTCATTATATTTCAAACCTACGTAAATTTCCAGTATTTTCCCCTCATATATTTTATTATTTTCAATACATCGCTAGTAGGTACTTTAAATAGCTTCACTATACTTTAAATATTTGATTTTTTAAAGTTTAAATTTTTTTAATTATGGTGTACATATTTTGGGTAGTTGTTTCCCCCTCGCTATTTGTGTAATATTTTCAACAAAGTATAAATAGAAATTGTTAGCAATTTCGATATCCCCACTTGGAGTTTTTGTATTATTTCGGTAGCAACGTAGCGTGCAGATATCTCCAAATCATTCGCAATAGGCCTTTTCGCGACTAGTTTCGCGCAAGCGCATCTGCCGTGTTAAAAAAGCGGGTAATATGAAAATATCGGTCACTTTTAATAAATATGACTAGACCAGTGCTGAAGCCTTTGAAAATGGTAAAAGGTGAAAAAAAATAATAGTAGGATGAAACCCATTGGAAAAGGAAAATAATATAACAAAAATGAAAGGAAAAATAATTTACGGGCGATCTGAGGTCAGAAAGTGGAAGGGGGTGAGTTTTTGAGGGTAAAAAACGGTTTATCTCGATTTCCGCCAAAACTACAACTCCTATGGAAACAACTTAAATAGCAAAGTTGTAGGCAATAAAAAGATCTACAACTTTTGTATCCAAACTTTTTTCACATAACCTCAAAATGTATGTGAAACATTCAAATAACCAAGTTTTTGTTTTTTATTTTTATCTTCTACAACAATTTTTTTTTTCTCACGAAACTTGGTGAAAACCTCCTTTTTTATTTTCCAAACACACTGTAATTTTTTTTATTTGAAATATTTATTTTTTCACCTTATTTTGACTTAATATCGAAAAACCACCCTAATTTTCAATCGAAAATTCTCCCGTCAAAATATGAGCTGTTTTAAAAAAGTCGGTGGGCTTTTTGTTCGTTAAAATCTCTTATTTCTGATGGTATAAAAAAAGTACATTACTTTAACAGAAAATGCAAAGAAAAGAAAAAAATTCGAATCCGAATTTAATAAGACATCTACAATATTTTGGGAAAGTTGTAGAATCTCCTTTAAATTATATGCATAGATGGCTATTTATTGCTATTTCAAGATAACTTATATACCTGAGTGACCTACGGAAAATTTTAGCCCATCAAAAGGTATTTCATAGAAAAGTGGGGAAGGGGCTAGGAGGGTCTGGGCCTTACTACCTGTTATTTCTTTGCATTTTCTGAGAACATGTATATTTTTTTACACTATCAGAAAGTAGAGATTTCAACGAACAAAAAGCCCACCAACTTTTTTAAAAAACCTGATATTTTGACGGGAGAATTTCTGATTGAAAATTAGGGTGCTTTTTCGATATTAAGTTAAAATAAGGTGGAAAAATAAATATTTTAAATGAAAAAAATTACAGTGTGTTTGGGACATGAAAAAGTAAGTTTTCACCAAATTTCGTGGAAAAAATATTTTTTATGTAAAAGGTAAAAATAAAAAACCAAAAACTTGGTTATTTGAATTTTTCACATAAATTTTGAGATTATGTGAAAAAAGTGTGAATACCAAAGTTGATCTTTTCATTACCTACAACTTTTTCCATAGGACTTATAGTTTTGCCGGAAATCGAGATAAACCGTTTTTTACCCTTAAAAACTCACTCCCTTCCACTTCCCGACTTCAGATCGCCCGTAAATTATTTTTACTTTCATTTTTGTTATATTCTCTTCCTTTTCCAATGAGTTTCATTCTACTATAATTTTTTTTGGTTTCAAAAATTATCGACCCTGGTCTAGACTGGACAACACGGGTTATTATCATTATTATCAGTGCAATTAAATAAAAAATGAATTGGTGGGGCTTTATAAGTACATAAAATAGTTGAAGCACATTTGTATACAACTACGACGATGGTTGAAAGTCATGGCCGCCCACAAGGTGAAAAAAATCAGGCTTTGTAGAAAAGTTAGGATAACAATAGCATTTATGTCAGATTTAAATTAATTAATATATCAATAATCAGAAAAATAAAGATATATAACCAGAAAATACAAATTATCAATAGTAGAGCTAAACAGATCTTTGCTACTTTCACCTGTAAAAATCATTCATCATTTGAGGTTATAGCACAAACTATTACATTAACAATTACCTACATTAACAATTAAATTAATATCACCTGATGAAATGATTCTTTTTTTACACAACTGATGGGATCAGGATGTTTTATTGTTGGATATACAGGGTGTTAGTGAATAAGTGCGACAAACATCTGATTTTATGAACATCTCGTTCATATTTTCCAACAAATTCAGGGGGCCATTCTGCATGAAAAAATAATGACAGTTTGCTATATAACTTTCGTCCGCAAATGCTTCGTTTTCCGAGATACGGGATGTTGAAAGTTTTTCTTAAAAACTGACTATTTATTTATTGCTCTGAAACCGGTCGAGATATGCAAATGAAATTTGGTGAGTTTTAAGAGGTAGTTATTGCCCATTTTTTGACATGCAATTAAGAATTTTAAGTTCATCATTGGCGCGCATACGGGTAATGATCTCAATTTTTGAATTCCTCGTTCAATTTGTGACAAAAAATCTTTCTTGCCTTTTTTTCGTAACATCTTAACGTGTATTTTTCATTTCTTTAATACATTATCAAGAACTATCTAATACAATAACGTTAAACCAGAACAATAACAGAAAATGACACTAATAAATAAATAGACGCAAAGCTACAACAAATGTTCAAAAGACCTCCCTCAGACGTGATACAAGATTCAACTCTTCGCCTCATTGATTGTCGTATTCGCGCAAATATTCCTGGTGTATTTCTTATTGTCTCACAGCCGGCTATAATTCGATTCCTCAGGTCTTCAACATTTTCGACGGGAGGGAGTGGATTGAACTAATGACTTAAGGAAACCCCAAATGCAAAAAGCTAGAGGATTTAAATCCGGTGATCGAGCAGGGCAATGTTCCGTACCTCCCCTACCTATCCAACGATTTGGATATACTGTATCTAAGTGATTACGTACAATAATGCTAAAATGGACTGGTGCACCATCATGCATGAACAGTGTAACAGGTAACTCTTCCTGAAGGTAAGAGTCGCCTGTTAGTCGTTGTGGGAGGAAATATGGACCGATTAAATGATCATCAAGTACCCCAAGCCATACATTTACTGAAAACTGATGATGAAAATGAGGTTTAAAGATTCCATGTGGATTTTCCTCAGGCCAGAGGTGATTGTTACGGAAATTTCGTATACACTGTCGTCCAAAATTAGCCTCGTCCATAGACAAAACGCCATTTAAAAAATTAGGAATTTGAGCGATTTGATGAAGAATCCAATGGCACAAAACTAGGCGCGGAAAAAAGTCTCTAGGTAGTAGAGCTTGCACACGTTGAATATGAAACGGTTACAATTGTTGTTCTTTAAGAATTTTAAATACAGTGAAGTTGCTTACATTCAGTAAGTTGGCAATTTTTTGAGTACTTGTTTCAGGTGACTCCGCAATTAACTCGAGAACTGCTTCTTGTAATTGCACAGTTCGTACTTCTCAAGAGCGCCGCAGTCAGCCGTTTGTTTCTTAAATGTACCATTTTCGCGCAAACGTTGGTGAAGACGAGCAAATATTGTGTGATGGGTACCCTACGTCCTGGATACAACTCAGCATACAATCATCGAGCTTGCCGACCATTTCCATCACTTCGAACATGGACAAAATGCATGTCTGACAATTCCGCATTTGTATAATTTCGATAAAAGAAAAATTAATTACTTATTATCATTAATGTTATACCAAACTAAAAGCTTAAAATTGAAGAAACGCTAATTTGACATTTCGTTGAAATATTCGTATTTAACAGAATGTTTACAGTAGCCTACTATCATCGCTACTAGATGATGTATTAAAGTAATGACAAATACGCGTTAAGATGTTTTATTTTTTTGCATAAAAACGGCGCCCCATACGAAAAAAAGGCAAGAAAGATTTTTTGTTACAAATTGAACGAAGAATTCAAAAATGTGCAGAATCACCGCCTGAAGTTTGTCGCACTTATTCACTAACACCCTGTATGTACCTTTATTAACATGATCAATCTGTTGAAATCGACCATCACCATGTCCACATCTTTTAACGCACAAATCACATTTAGCACACTTAGGACAAATTTGTAGATGTATTTGTTTCGTTGATTTAATTGGTTTTTCGACGATATTCGAGACAAGGCTTTGGAAAATTAATAAAATACTATAGTGAAACCTTCATATTCAAGGGTTATACACGTATAAAGTGCCCGAAAAACATGGCAGAAGTTGGGGCATGCGCACAAAAAAATGTATAGAATGAAAAGGCCTATTCGGATGATAATTGTGGCATAGCTAAAGAAGCAGTTAGCTCACTTGGCCCAAATGCATGTTCCAAGGTAACATCCACTCCAGGGAAAGAATTCAGGATGCGCAGAAGACTGTAAGCGATTATCGCTCTTCGAAGTATACGAAAAATGCCAGTATTTTAGTCCATCCAATATCAATTGCAGAAGCTGTTTCTATAGGGAGCAAATGAAAACTCACTTCGCTAACACGAGCGTATATGCGAAGAAACGGAACGAAAAATAATCTGTACTGCTCGTAAACATTTTCCGTCGGCAAACGGTAGATCAAAAGAGCCGATAGTCAACGTGGACTCGAGTGAGGGCTGTCAGTTGTACAACCGATTCGTCTGGACCAATCAAGTCGTATATAATGCTGGCAGGTGTGTGTCTACGATGGGAGGTCATAAATCACGCGTTATATTTGTGTTTTAATAGCTATGAAAGATTGAAAACCAGTAGCATCTATGGTCTTGGTGTGTGCCGATCGAAATACGTTTTAGGATATAATAATAACCTACATCAAACAATGAAAGAAATTATTTTTCTTTCTTAATGTATTTGTATAAATAAAAGCTTGTCTTTAATTTTTTTTTCATTTTTCATTATTTATGAAGTATTTTTAAAATCTTAAAATATCTAAATAAAATTAGTTATCTGCTGCTCACACGATTTCGCCGCAAGACTTTTTTATGCTTCTGCAATTGATATTGGGAAAACTATAGTATTAGCTAGCTATAAACTGATTGTGGCAACATTAACGGAAACATCATAATGCAGGTGTGATGTCACTCGTCCAATCTCCCTGCCGAGTGGATTTTTTAGTATCCCCCGGACAGGACCTATTTAATCTTATCAAAAAAAGAAATGTTTTTTCTAGATATAATTAGCGAGCCTTCGTGTTGTGTGACACCACTTCCATGGCACCAATGCATTGTTTATTGAATTATTTCAAAGCACACCTTTATACTATTAAATTCGGGAAAACAAAAGCGTCCATCTATCTACTTAGCATATTCTATAGATTTCGACGCAACAAGTACATCCGTTGATTTCGAGCCATTGTTTTTTATTATATTAGGGAGCTATTTCCTGCAATTTTTTTCTCGGGATATCTGATACGTAAGTTGGCGAGCTTCTCTCCAGCGACGTTGGGAATGGCGGCTCATTGTGAGGGTGAATAAGGTCTCTAAATTGTCCTGCATAAGGGCGAAATTTCTTGTTCGGGACGACATAATTAGGAAGCCTCAACGTTGCATGTTCGTGATTGCCGTTCGTAATCAGTAAAAAGTAAAGAAAAACTTCCTGCACTCGTAAATTGCCCATTCGAAATGAAAATCCGTCCACTGCAATATGTCATGCGCAGCTTGTGGACATGCAAATATCAAATAAATACAAGTTGTATGAATTAAAACGATAGGGCTCCCTTGTTTGTGAGAATGCATATATCAGGTGTCCCGTATCGTACACTAAAAAATTTGGTAGTAGGTACAGGGTGTTTCATAATTGAATGCTGATCCTAAAGGGCGATCATCCTTGGATTATTTTAAGAAAAATTCTTCATGTGAACATAGGTCCGTGACCGCTTTATTTCTGAGATACAGGATGTTGAAATTTAACAAAAAATTCAGTTCTTCCCCAATATCTCTGAAACCGCTTTGGCTTTTTTTTCAATTTTGGTACATGCAAAGTACCTACGCATGAAAATAAAAAAGTTCCATGATAAAGGATTTCTTGATTTTCATCAGTGGCGTCCCTGTTAATATGCCCTGTCATATTTTTGATCAAAATAATGATACCCCACTGCTTTTTCCAAATAAATATTATTTTTGTGATGGACCTTTTTATGCACTATGTGAAAACACTGTAATTAGAAAGTATATGTGGTAATATCACTTGGGATTTTTTATTTTATTTTTCTGATGGGTAGTTTTTCCATAATTCGGAAAAAAGTGGTTTCGTAACGTCACGTTCACTAAAAGTTGATTTGGCATCGTTGTATGAGTTGCGAATCATGGAATTGTGACGTAATGACATTTGTTATTTGATACATTGATAGGTTCGTTCGTTTGCTTCACGGAATAGAATATTATCAATCGTTTTTCTCTCTTCAGCTCTTTTTCTTGCATATATCTGATACGAGACACGAGATATGCAGAGAACTGCTGCAAATGAACAAACTCGCCATGAATGTTTGGCATTGAAAAATATCGGAAATTATTTTCTAATTTTAATAACTATGAAAATGTCTAAAAAGTGCTATGTGCACGGTTGTCTGAACACCAGTGAAAGTGAATCAAACTTTTGTAAAAAGCGGAAATATATGCTTTTTGCAGAACATTTCCAGGTGAGTACATCAAGGAATGCACGGTTGAGTGATCAGTACTGTATTTTATATCCAGTCCTATAAACATATTGTTCTTTGGTTCCAGCTGAAAGAAGATACTACGAATTAGGAATATGCTAGAACAAGGGGATCCAAATTTATGTTGAAGCAAGATGTCTGTCCACATATCAACCTGAAATGACATTGGTCTGACAATGTTTCATCATAAGTATATGACCTACCAACGTTGAAGAAACCCAAACCAAATGAAAACATCACTCCTTCAGCTAGTAAAACTGTGTTGAGTGACATTACATCCATGGGAAATATTTACTCAAGAGTTTCGAACAGTTCTTCTCCTAGCAGTAGCCAAGCTAGTACATTATCCGATTCACCAAAATAACACCACCAAAAAAAATATATTCCTAGTCAGTCTTCATCCTATCCTGAATGTGAAAATATCGAAGGACAGCAGCGCCAGCGCTTATCTATTGCACTTATAGAAAAGAAAAGTAATATTATTTGGGGCTCCCTGAAAATGTTTACCACATTGTGAAATACATTACCAAAATTGAGTAAATTGAATATATGGATGTTCTGATGAGTTTAAAAAAGATACGGGTTGGGGATGATATGAGTAAATCAAGTGTTCACAAGATTTTCACAAAGCTGTGCCTATGATGGCAAATTGTTTATAAGAGCTTATATATTGGCCTGACATATCTGAAATTGAAAGAAATTTGCCGATCCCTTTCAGAGCTCGCTATAAGAAAGTTAATTCAATTATTGTCTGGAAATTGGAAAACCCTCTGATCCTGTTCGTCTGTCCATGACTTGGTCAGAATAGAAAAAATGCAATACTGTAAAATTTTTAATATCTGCTACTCCAAATGGCACAATACAATTCATTTCAGGAGCATACGGTGGACGAATTCTTCAACAACTTTGTCGATAAGAATAATTTCTTCTATTTTGATTGATTGAAATTCATAAATACTTTGAATAACTAGAATGTGCAGTATTATGTCAAAGTTTTCTAAGGTTTGTTGTCACATTCTCTTCATGAATGCCAATATCTTCAGGAATATTTTTTTTTCCATAGCTTTGTAACCATAGGGAAAATTTTTACCATAGAAAATGTAAGCCTGTATTTGTAAAAAATAGATTAGTATCCCTCAACAAAGAATTGGTGTGAAATAAGTAAATAATTTTGCAAAAAATTTACGAAATTTGTATGAACATATTTCAAGTCTATTCATTCTAAAGTATTAATTATATTTTCAATAGTTCAAACTTAAAAATATTTGACTCATCACATGAAGGAAACACTAACAGGTACCGAATATGAATTTATTTATATTATAATACAAACAGACAAAGCCTACATATATATTCACAGTATAATGCATTTATGATTGATTATATCTAAACAATCACGAACGTTTTAACTAAGAACCAAAGTTCTTAGTTAAAAGTTGGGCAACTTTCTAGTCATGGTTCTTAGTTCTTGTACTAGGGGTTCCATAAACGCGCTCATTGATTTGCTAGTGTTGAATCCTTAGTTATTAGTTCACTTAGTTCTTGGGAACGTTGCATAAACAAAGCATAAAAATAAATAAAAAGAGTCAATCATCTCATAATCCACCCTTGGCAAATTTTTCGAACCTGCTTTTACGAAGCCTTGTTTCATTATAAACACACCAAATCGCTTATGATATTGAGAAATTAATAAGTTGATAAAAATAAACATTAAACATAACCTCAAATGTCAATATGATTTTAATGGGAACTGTCTTTAATATTTGCGGTGTTGCCAATGGTCGCTCTTCATCAAAAGGAAAGCCCGTTCAGAAACTTTGAATGTTTTAAATAAAGAAAACCGTTGTTGAAATGGGTTTTTTTGTTGATGAGTCTATCAATAAACAGTGTTCAATTATATATTGATGGTGTATATCAAGCAGTGAGTTTTTTTTTTGACAAGAACAGTAATGCGTGTTTCTGAACGTGGATTATGGAGGGGGTAGTTTTCGATGAACGTGACGTCACGGGTACTCTTTCAAACGCAATATCTTTTCGAAATGAAAAATATATGATGGCATTCTAAGTCAATTGGACGTTTCATATGAAATATAATCGACCTATATGAGTTTTGGAATTTTTTTTTCGTAAATGTAAAGGTCCATTGTCCTCTATCTTCTCATAAAAATGGTATCCTGCCTTTTTTTCGTCCGGCGGACGGTTTTCGATTTAGAAAATGAAATACATTCAGTTGCTTGTCCCTATTCGATGTTTTCTCTTAGTCTTAATTTCACAATTGTGGTAACCAGGGGATCTAGGCAAGATTTTTATAATTTTATGGTAACTATTATTTAGTTTTTGTAATGAGTACGCATAAAAATAAATTTTTTATTTTTAAAAACATAACTATTATGAACAAAAAATACCAAAATCAAATTAACTGTTCAAAATGTCCGCCTCCTGCAAGTATGCACGCTTCAGCCCTCCTTGTCATTGACTCGCATACTCTTTGCAAATTCCTGGAGTATTCCTTATTGCTTCGCAGGAAACTATTACGCGGCTTCGCAATTCTTCCTCAGTTAAAATTGGTTGACTGTGCACCAAAGTCTTAAGATGTCCCCAAAGAAAATAATCAAGACTGTTTAAGTCTGGGGATCTAGCTGGCCATGACTCTGTTCCCCCACGACCTATCCAGCGATTATCAAAGTTTTGGTTCAAATATTCGCGTGCCAGGGCACTAAAATGAGCAGGTGCACCATCGTGCATAAACCCCTCATGCGATTTCGCATTAAAATAGGAACTTCTTCTAACAGAATGGGAAAATAAGAAGAATCGGCGATAATTAACTAATCTGCGTGAAAAAAAAGGTCCAATTAGGTAATCTCCAATAATTCCAGCCCAGGCATTTTGAGAACTGCTTCTGGTGATAAGATTCCACGATTGTATGCGGATTTTCCTCGGCCAAAAAATTATTATTATGAAAATTTCTGATCCTGTTTTTAGTAAATCCGTGAATAAAATTTCCCTGTCAAATAAAGGATTTTCGGTAACTTTTTGGAGAAACCATTGGCAGAAATTCACTCGTAATGGAAATTCTCGAGGAAGTAGAGCCTGAACCCGTTGAATGTGATAGGGATATAATAAACAATCATGAAGAATCCTCCATACTAGGATATGGGCGATATTCAAATTATTGGCAACTTGCCTCGTATTTATTTCAGGATTTTCGTCAACTGAATTTAAAACATCTACCTCAATTGCTGGAGTTCTTGCAATCCGATGTGCTCCTTTCAAGTTATGATTTGGCTAACTTCCTGTTTCACATAACCTTCTGTGGGTGCTTGAAATCATTCGAGCATCAGGAACCATTCTATTTGGGAAGCGCTCTTGATACAGTCGCTTGGCTTCATATGCGTTCCCGTCAGCAAGCACATACAAGTAATGCATGTCTGCTAATTCGGTATTTGTAAAATTCACCATGTTTTTTCTGTATCTAGCTAAAGAAGTGGCAAAATTGTTTAGGTTGAAAACAACGAAATGTGTTCTTAGCATACTATAATAGATGTTTCTAGCCCACAAGATAATCCTACTACTCTTCAACGGCTGATTTCGCATAGGGACAAACAAGCAAATGAATGCATTTTATTTTCTAACTCAAAAACTGCCCGCCAGACGTAAAACAGGCAGGAGACCATTTTTATGAGAAGATAGAGGGCAGTTACAAAACTAGAATTTATTTGGAAAAAAAGACAGTGACGTATCATTATTTTGATCAAAATTATGACAGGGCATGTTAATAGAGACGCCACTGATGAAAATTAAGAAATCCTTTATCATGGAAAAAATGTATTTTTATGCGTACTTTGCATGTACCAAAATTGAAAAAAAAAGCCAAAAAGGTTTCAGAGATATTGGGGAAGAACTGATTTTTTTGGTAACATTTCAACATCCTGTATCTCAGAAATAAAGCGGTTGCGAACCTATGTTCATATGAAGAATCTTTCTTAAAATCACCCAAGGATTATCGCCCTTTGGGATCAGCATTCAATTATGAAACACCCTGTATATAGTGAACCTATATACAGTCCGCTTTTTTTATCATGTCTTAACATTGCGATATTCTGAACCATAAGAGATACGAAGACAATTAAATGGGCCAAAAAGGTTACTACTTTGAAGAGCAGTACACTGGTCGAAAAAAAACTACAGGGACTCTTGCCCTTCTTCACTCATACTTATACATGGAAAACTAAAAATGCTATGTTTGTTTTTTACTCATAGAACTTTTATTTCGAAAAATATCAAAAATGGAAAAAAAAGTACTAATAAATCTTCGATACGACATTTCGTGTCTTCACGGCCAACATCAATTTTTTCTTTAATACGGATCTTTTTTTATTACAAATATTGATAATCCGTTAAAATCCAAATTCAGTGATATATCACACGTTTCAGCTGAAATAACTAACATCATCAGTGACAATAATTTTTAATTACGGCCCTGTCCTAGTTCTTTTGTAAATTCGTTTTGATTTCGTCAAAACGAATACTTATAACAATAGGCATACTTCGACATTACCTAACAATTTTGATAAAATAACGAAAAGTGAATGTTTAAAATCTGATATCTCCAAAATCTTTCATAATTCTCAAATCTTAAGTGAGGACAATATCAGATTTTTCCAAAATAGTATATTAAAGTATAAGTGGATAAAGGGCTTTAAAACACGCGCGATTTTTCGAGCACGACGGCGCAGCCGGAGTGCTCGAAATAGAGCAAGTGTTTTTAAGACCAGTTATCCACGAATACTTTACGTTATTTTTTTTTATTACTACAAAAAATAGAAATAAGAACTAATAATGCAAGAAGGTTGAATTCGTGATGTGTATACCTTTCGTTGTCATGGAAATGAGAAAAACATTCATTTGCAATTTGTTACCAAAGATCAATATTTGTTGTCACCAGAGCTCAAAAATGAATGATTCTAATATCGATTTTTTGAATAGTGAGGCAGAATCACGGTTAATACGGCGAAAATCCAGTGATATATATAAAAAGAATATGAAAAGTTCATCAAATGGATGGAGGAGCACATATAAATGAACGAATTGTGAGTATTATTTTTATTTGACGTTACAAGGTACTCCTGTCAGATCAATAATCAAAATTTGTCATTTAGACTTCACGTTCTCGATTTGTTGATGTTGTCATGGTTACCTTTAAAAAAACGCGCGTTTTTAAAGTTCGATTTAAACGCTGAGGCGTGCTTTAAATGGGTAAAAGGGCACCAATAAAAAAACTATTTCTGTTTGATTTAGTACAATTAAATAGTACCTCAGTTCTTTTACTATTTGAAACACGTAAGCTTTGCCTCATTTCTATGACAGGAACAATAAATGAGTTGTTGATATCTGTTGAAACCTGTCAGAAGTTTCTGCAATAGGTTACTTATTGAAAATGTATTCAAATGACGAAAGGACTGATATATTATTTACTTATGATAAATCATATAGAAATCGTCTTTTAACAAAAAATGTTTGTTGAATTATACGAATCGTTGTGTTCCAAACATTAAAATATTGGACCGTTAGAAAGAAATTTGAGAGAAAAAAAAATTAGAAAAAGTACCTAATAAAAGATTAACAAAGTTTAAAAACTATTCTTTTATTTAATTTCGGAATTTGTT